>JAPYYW010000993.1:0-45878 GCA_030522545.1 Cremastinae sp. A BG-2022a
CCTTCCCGTCGTCGAGCGATCGGAGATCGCTGACGTTGCAGCGTGTGCAGTCGTCTTTTGCGCGAAAAATAATTTTCAATTTTTAGGACGTAACAACAGATATCTTCTTGAAAAGTCTTGTGAACGTTTTTCAACATTGTACCAAAATGCTAATAAAATTTGAAAAGGTTTCATTATTTGGTAACTGAGAAATTCAGTGTTGAAAATGGCAACTTCAACATGGACTCTTATGGGGATGAACTACAAAAAATTATGATATTCAATAATCAAGGAAATTGTTTAAAAATTAATTTTTAGATAGTTTTAAAGAAACCATATATGATAGTAAATTTTATCATAAATTGCCAACAATACTAATTATTTTATCAGTAAAATTATTTTAACAGTAAGGCGAAATACATGTTTAAGATAAAATCTAATAAAAATGTATTTAGTTCTATAATAATGAAAATAGTCTGTGTAATAAAATTTATAATACTTTTTTCTCAGTGTATGAATGTAAGTATTATATATGAGAACAGTAATCCATATTTTTAACAATAATTTTTCTTCGTAATGCATTGAATTTTTATTTATCAAAATTTACTCTTATACGCTGTCTTTTACCAATAGAATAATTCTATCAATGAAAAGACTACAGGAAACATATCCAGAGAAGGAAAGCTCTAACGTTCATAAAACGTTGATGCAATCACGTGCAAATGCCGGAAGTGAAGCATATTAACTAAAAATCTAAACTTTTCGTGTGAGTACCGAGTGAAAGGCAAGCCGGTAATACCCACTGCTAATTGTAATTAATGCCCCGGAGTATAACGCTGGTATGAAACGCTAAAAAAAGGTGACCCGTGTGACTAATAGCTCAATAAACAAGTATAAAAGAGCGATCGCTAAGTACGAGAGAATTTTATTGGCGTGGAAGAGGGAAGGCGGTGTGTTGATGCGGAAGAATCTCATCAGGAGAAAAGTCGGTCGACGTTGTCATTGATCGAACGGGCGGGAAATGCGGTCAAAGATGGGACTCCGAGAGAATGAAACGAGATGAAGGAGAAAGGAGGAGCGCCGGATGAAGAGAGACACGTTGGAAAACGTGGAGGAAAAAATGGTACGTTTTCTCGGTTATATTCTGTTCACCCACGCGCTTGCGAGCGAGTACCAGCGAGTACAACGAGCGAGTATATATCGTCTGTTACGAAAGAACGTACATGAATAAAAGCGAGACCAGGAGGGCGTGCTCTCCACCACAAAAGTCACCCCCTTCGTAGAGATTCTCGACTAAGAGGATTCCGTGCATGCATTTCCCGCGCGAAATATCAGTCGTGTGCGGTACGCTCGAAAGCATGGCCGAGCACGGAGTCCGGGGATGAGCCTGGCCCTTTGCGAATAAATAGAGCCGCCACGGTCAGGAAGATCAAAGCGAAGGCGTGTGAAGGAGAGTACTTTTTCTCTCTCTCTCTCTCTCTTTCTTTCTCTCTCGTCAGTGGCTGCTTCTCTATGTTCTCGTAGCTCCACTGTCGACTATACTTGGCGCATGTTTTACTTACACACAGCGCGACAAACCGTGCGCCCCCTCCGAGATGAGCTTTAAAACACATGCAGCAGACACGTCGTGCAAAATTCAAAGACTCCACTGCCAGCTCTCGGGTGTGTCCTCTTCTTTTATTTCACGTTAATTAAAACTTCGACATATTAATTAAGACTTCAACTTACTCGCGCTTGACACAATAATTTAAGGTAGTTCTATACTGTGGTTCTATGGTAAAAATGGTTTTTTATAGAATTTCTTAAAACTTTGTACATATGTTCTTTAACGTGGTGCTCAAGTGTGTGTCAAATTTTAAAAGGTTTCTCTACCTAGAAGATGAGATATTTATTGTTGAAAATCATATCTTTTTGTAATTTTCCATAAGAGACTGTGTTAAAAAGTTTAATTTTCAACATGAAATATCCTGATATCTAGATAGAGAAACTTTTTAAAATTTGGCATCAACCTTTATACAGTATCAAAGAAGGTTCATCTAGTTTTTTTTTAAAAATCTATAGAAAAAATTTCAACTGATGATTTTACCTTTACTTCACATAGGAAGCAAATTTTTGAACGGACTGTCGTGGTAGAAATACCTTAAAGGCAAATTCAACAGACTTATTTTTTTAAGGTAGTTCTATATAAGTACAGTCAAATCAAAAGTTTTTATATTAATTTATCTTTGTATCATGTAGTTTTTGAGCTTAAGTCGATTAAGAGAAGTTGTTGCAAATTGTTTCAAGAACAACATACTCAAAATTCAAGGTCATACAAAGTGACTTGTATCTGCTACGTATGTATGAAAATTTAAAAAAATCATAATCTTATAATTTTTTTAAAAACTGAAGGAAGCTTCTTTGAAGTACAATAAAGAGCTATGCTAAATTTCAAGAAGGTTCACCATATCTAGATTTCAAGATATTTAGGATTGAAAATTGCAATATTCAATTGCAAATTGGGATTTTTAACACTAATTATCTCAATTTCAACGTGATGAAACCTCTTAAAATTTGGTACGCATATGCGTAACATATCAAAGAATGACTGCACCAATTTTCAACAAAATCCTAAATAAACGATAAAACTATAGAACTACCTTAAAATTAGGCAGGGTTTAATAAATATGGATGACAATTTCTTTGCAAAATTTCAATCATCCAGCAAAATGTCAAGAAATTATCATTAAGTGTCGATCGTTTTCGTGATAAAAGCATTATACGCTAATGCAATAATTATTATGTTTCCGTTCACTTTAAATTTTAACCATTTTAAATTTAAATTGTACAAAAATTGAATGAAAATAAAATATTCTCGTAATCTTATTATCGTTAAAAAATGGAGTAATTGATCTATATTTTGAGAAAATTATTGTTATACATGAATACGTCTACGATTCAGTCTCATACTTTCTGTGCATCTTCAAATTTTCTATTTTCATTTTGTTAGATGAGTGCATATATATTTTTTTATTTCGATTTATAAAAATAAATTTTTCAAAACTTTCGTTTTTTTATCTACAATGCAAAGTATACATTTTCGAATGTCTGTTATTTTGACATTTCGATATTTAACATTTTGACAGGGATAAATTTTCTGATACTGCAATTATTTATAAAAAGATAATTTACAATTCTGTTAAAAATACATAAATTTAAAGGTTTATATTTTTAAAAAATGTTTCTCACTTTTTCATAAATGATGACGTTAATTAGTTGTTCATGGCATATGTCTGCAACGATACAACTCTATATCCTGATAAGTGGAAAACAAGTTTCATATTTTCGATGTTGACGATGATTCTAACTTTTCTGTCTCTTCTCGTTCTCATCAGAAATTAAACTTTTCCCTCTGGTCTTATTGGATTTGTGGGTAGGTCTTGTGAAAATGTTTCGGTCACGGTGAAATATAGCCACCGTTTAATTATAGTATTACGTTATTCTGTTACTATTCCCATTACAGGCAACATTGTAAGACAAAAAAAATTACCGATGGGGCAATGAAGGAATAAAAACCTGTTGTGTCGAGAGTCGACAGAGTGCAGTGCGGTACGTTGATAGAGGTTCTCCTGTCGTTCTTCGTAGACTGTGGCCGATGCAAAATATACGTCATAATATATCAAGTATAGACACAACGCTGAAACGGGTTAGTTTGCTCGAGTCGTGCGTTATACGTGAAAAACTTCGTATAATATGCGCGTATAGTAACGCGTATTCTTAAGTAGCAATATATTACAGGGATCATGAGGGAGAAAGATGGCGAGAAAGAGAGAGAGAGAGAGAGAAAAAAAAATTACAATATTCATACGAGTCGATATGGATGCCGCCTTTCCCGAGCCGCAAAAGCGTAAAGCATACACTGCGCGCGCTCTCCCGATTCAATTGCATCGATAAATCAAATCCCTTCCATCGGGATCCAACGAATCCATCGCGACTCGAGAAGTTCTTTGCACTTGTGTCGCAGCGCCTCGGCGAAACTCGTAGCTAGCAAAAGTACCGATAAAATTAGGATCTATGCGAGAATAAAGAGGCAAAAAAAAAACAAAACGTCGATCGGGATAAATTACGAACTGGAAGCTAAATTCCAAATATCTCCACAAGATTTAGCGAATTACCAGAAGGATAAGCACGAGCAGAAGAAGAAAAAAAAACGAAAGAGTTCTCGAATCGCTGACTTTTGATCTTTTCTTATGCGAAATTCATGCTAATTAGTAAGCGGATCATATTCTCAGCGTGAATTAATCGTTTCAAAGGAGGAGCGAGAATGTCGATCAAAATGTGAAAGCGAGCGATACGGTAGATTAATTTCAATATTCTTCGTGCCCGGTGTGTACCACTTCTTTTTGTAATATCTTGAAGGAATCGGATGATAAGTGATTGATGTGCAGTATCGTGGATCGGGGGAATATATGAAGCTACGGGTGTTGGTCGAGCGTGAGAACTATCGTTCGGGGCACAATCGGCGATATCGAAGTCGCCGGAGGTACGCAGGAGAGAGACTGCAAGGCAGAAAGCTAAAAATTGTGGTGCGAATCTCCCTTGAGTCAACTGGAAACAATTAAGAATTTTTTGCTATTTTTTACGTAAAAAATAGACCAAGGGGTGGTTTTTTGACTCTAGGGGTGTGTTCCGAGTGGTGAAGCATAACACCATTTTTTTAGGGTACTTGTATACTTAAATAACAATTATCACAAATAAAAAATATTCTTTTAAAACTAGGGATCCAGTAGAGATTTTTTTTTGATCTTTCACCCTTAAGAAGGACTGCGTTCTGGCCCACAAATTTTTTTTAAGAATGTACATTGTACATCTACAGTATACATCTATACTTTTTTTCAAGTTGTGTTCTATTTATGTGTAAACAATAATGGCAATCTTTTTGCTTGTTCAAATAGTGATTTAAAGAATAAGAATTGTGTAGTTATAAATAAATTTCTACAGTGTGAAATAAAATTAAGACCTGATTTGAGTACTCGAGACAGAGACATTTTGTACAGCCACCCAATCACAACTACGCAATTTGAAATGCCATGGACTTGAGAAAATTTGATCAAGAATATATCCATAGAAACATCGGCAACGGTGGTTTTTTTTCGTAGACAGATCGAGGACAATATATAGTTGTAGAAAACACTTTTTCTTTTTAGCTACCTTATATAGAACACACCAATTTTTCGCTTTTTTTTGCAATTCTAGTGATTTCCGGTCAACATAAAACAGGGTTAAATGTAATCGTAAATGTTAAACATTTGCTTTGAATGGACGGTAAATTTATATTTTTTTGCTTCAATCGATATGGCATAACTATTATTACTATTTAGATTTCAATATCAGCGAAAAGTGTTTCCATCAAAACAAATGGGTAGCTTGATTTTTATCCTTAAAGCTTGATTCATTGAATTCTATGTCTTTTTCAACAAGAATAAACGACAAAATAAATTCCCTAAAAAAATAAAAAAATGAAAATATTCGTTGCTTTACAACGATGGAAACTTCATCATTCTAATGACATGGATTGTACCAGGCAAAGCGTCGAGCGTTTGTTATCGAGAGACTAGAAATGCTGCAGCGAGGGACGCGGAAGCGAAACGATGCTGTACGGGTAAACGAGGGAGTATTCGCTTATTTTCTCGCGTAACAACTCCATTAACACGTTACTCGATCTAATTACACCCGGTCAGCGAAGATAAAATCGTACTTCGTTCTATGCGCGCGCGCGCTCGCTTCACTTGTACGTTTACGCGCATCGGCGAGTCCGGGGAACTTTGCAAAAATGTGAGAGCTAGAAAATGGGGAGTCGAGTGATGACGGCAATTTACGAAAAAATTGTGCGAAACGAATTAGAGAAGCGCTCGAGGACAGAATAAAATAACGCGAGTGGAAAAGAAATACGGGAGAACGCGAACTAACAGTTTCGCATTGTTTTCACTGAGATTTTTTTGATAGCGTTTTTTTTAGAGGCGTAAATTTACCGGTACAGCGATTGCGGTGATAATTGCACGAAGGAATCAGCTCATCATCGTTACAGGGAGGGAATATACTACATTTAGGTTCAATTAAGTGTCTACTCGGAGTACGGTTGGCTTTCGTATAAATCCTCGGGTCGTAATAATATTTAATGGTCAAAAACTCTTTTTTTGCGCATGACACCACGCTCCGCGCTGTTCAGCCTTAAAATCAACGAAATAATGATTCGTTGTTAAAGCAAGCCGCGCGGTTTCAATTCTCCTTCGAGTCAAATGTGAAAAAAAAGGGAATCGAAGACGATGAAGGCAGATGGAACCGTACAATACGATCGAGAATTTCGAGTTGTTTATAACTCTACGTGAAAGATGTACGAGAGGCCCGCCGGTAATTGGCACGATTCAGACATTAACCGGCTCGATGTGTAATCGTTGACGGGCAACGTGATCAAGTTCTTATATTCTCGACTAATTGTCAATAATCGTAAATATGATCATTTAGTGACAATAAAAAGAAACTTTAGTTCATCAGTTGAATCACTTTTCTCAGCTTTTTTCACCTGGTCACGATCTTCTCCTTTCACGCAAAAGTATTCTCATTGGGAAACACGTGTGAATTATTTTATTATTATTTTTACAATAAAAAAAAGAAAAAAAACCAGATCTCCCTTGTAACATTGATATCTTTGGAATCTAAAATTATATCAGGAATGAAAATGGTGTTTTTTTATTGTTTAGGTGGACTTGCTTATAAAAAAATGAGAAAGATCGGTGACTGTTCGGGCTTTAGGTAAATCTATCAAAAAATTATATATTCTTAGGATTTTTTTTTAATTTGCAAAAACCTTCGTTGATATAATGTGCAATCGTATATTAAATTTAAAGAAGTTTCACTACGTAGAATACGAGATATTTATTGTCGAAAATCACTATTTATTTCGGTACTTTTCCATATGAGCACGTGTTAAATATAGCGATTTACAACTTTAAATATCTTCACGTCTGGATAATCAAACCTGTTGAAATTTTACTCAGATCTTTAAAAAACATTAAAGCAGTTTCCTTTAGTTTTTTTTAATTCCAAGATTTTGATTTTCTTAATTTTTATACATACGTAGCAAGTACAGGGCACCTTAGATGACCTTGAATTTTGAGAATACTGTTGAACTAAAATAACAAAATTTTTTGAATTGACTGTAAACGAGAGAACTACTTTAAGGGTTTTTTCCCATGAAATAATCGGAATATGGACGTTTTAAATGCTGAATGTGTGAGGGATTTAGCCTTTGTTTTTCAACGAAAAGAAGGGTGAAAAATTATAGAAATTTGCTGTTTGTAATTCTTATATAGTCTTAATAACGTATTTTTCTGAAAATCCAATTACTATTTGTATTTTTTAAAGAGCCCGATATTATCGATCTCGAGAAGAATATACAAAGATGAAAATATTAGTAAATTCACAATTTTTAAATTAAAAAAAAAATCTTGAAATAAATTCTTCTTTGCTAAGGAAGATGTCTCAAAAGATTGTGTTTATCTGCGTACATCGAAAACAAGCAGTTCCGGGTTCTTGACTTTTCGTCCGTATCGTCATTGTATCATTGCTGGGAATTCATTCAAAGGTACCGTAATTTGCTTCACAGTGGGAGCAAACGTAAAATGTCTGCGCGAAAAAAAAATCAAAAAGTAAAGAAAATATACTCGCATGAGCAATCAAAGAGAAAAAAATAATTTGAGAATTGCTACCTCGACTGTTGATGTATATGATAAAAAAAAGCATCGTCTGACGCTGAAAGATTCAATTTCACGAACAAGACTCGACTTTTTATATGCCATATGAGTCTCGCTGGAGAAAATTCACTTATTTTATCATAATAAAACATATCAAGTACACTAAAATTAAGCAAATTCTTATTGATTGTGTAAAAATATTGATAAAAAAAATTTCAAGTTTATATCCGTGGAAATGTATACAGAGAGCATATCCGTCTGCACAAGCTGGCGTACTTGATAAAAAAGAATTAATCGAAGAGACGATCGGGCGCGGAAAGAGACAGAGACACAGGTGCTGCACTTTATCGTGCCGAAGTCTTCTTTTTCATTGTAGCGGTGTCTCTTCAGTGAATCCCGTTAAGGCGGCTCCTCCGACTCCTATAACCGCGCTATGGGACTTCTGTTTTCTTGAATACCGAGGAGACTCCCCATCTGTGCACGAAAGAGGCGACAGACAGAGACGGAAGCAGCTGACGACACGAATCCTGAAGTAGAAATCATATTGAAGTTGCCCGTTCACTCTCCTTATTTTTACCTTAGACGCAGCTGCGACCTGTAGGTCTATACGTATACACAGTAAGGGACATTATCATCGGGATACTTGATGGTTTTCAGATATTTTTTGGCCAAATTGTCCGATTTTTTAATTTCAAAAAAGTACTTTCGAATAAATTTAATTAGCTTTCGAATGAATCTAGATTCATTCCGATTGGATAATAATTGTTCCCGTGGCAAAGATTTTTGCATATCAAAATGCAAATCAGGACAAGTAACGTTATCAAATTGGAGAAAAACCCATGGAAAAAAAACGAAACACTTTCAATTTTTCCTGAATTTTGAAATTTTCCAGGCAACTTTTACTATTTTTCTTTTCATAAAAATCCTTATTCGTATTACCACGAACATTTTCATTTATACATTGTATTCTATTTAATTTCCTTTGAAACACTTTAACGTTACGATCAACCGCAGAGAAGCTCATGAACTCGCGTGACTGGGTAGACTTTGTATCGTATCCACAACCTGTACTTGTATACACTTGTATAAATACATAACAATAAGTGCAGGAGCATCTGATACTCATAATCAGTCATCCCAGCATGGTTAAAATAATGAAGTGCATGAATTCTATGTACACTTCAAAATATAATATTCTTTGTCGGCAAGAAGCTGTAAAAACGAGACGTGAGAAAAAACGAAATGAATTTCTAGAAACATTCAAGTTCTTCATTGACAGGTGCTGGAACCCACGTAGAGAAGCAGAGAAGCTCATGAACTCGTGTGACCGGGTAGACTTTGTATCATATCCACAAGCCGTACTTGCACCCAAGAAAAAATTATTGACACGTTGACAGTTGGTCCAATAATGCTTGGCCCAGTTATTTTGGCCCGATTATTAACGTCAAAAATTTTTTCTAGGGTATACACTTGTATAAATACATAACGATAAGTACAGGAGCATTTGATACTCAGTCATCCTAGCGTGGTTAAAATAATGAAGTGCATGACTTCTATGTATACATCAAAATATTCTTTGTCGGTAAGAAGCTGTAAAAACGAGAAAAAAATGAAATAAATTTCTAAGATCATCTTATTTTATTGTCTGCTTAGCGAGCAGAAACATTCAAGTTCTTCATTGACAGAGAAGCTCATGAACTCGTGTGACCGGGTAGACTTTGTATCATATCCACAACCCGTACTTGTACCCTAGAAATTTTTTTGACACGTTGACAGTTGGTCCAATAATGCTTGGCCCAGTTATTTTGGCCCGATTATTAACGTCAAAAATGTTTTCTAGAGTATACACGTGTATAAATACATAACGATAAGTGCAGGAGCATCTGATACTCAGTCATCCTAGCGTGGTTAAAATAATGAAGTGCATGACTTCTATGTATACATCAAAATATTCTTTGTCGGTAAGAAGCTGTAAAAACGAGACTTCATTGACAGGTGCAGGAATCCAAGTAGACCGAAGCAATAGGGAATAGCGAGGATCGATGATCATTAAAGTCAAGATATCTATCACTGCTGGACAACAAATAACAAAAGCAACGAGATACGTGAAGGGCTGACGATCTCGGACATGGGGAATTTAAGTGAGAAGCAATGGTCTAAAGCCTCTATTCCAAGGCAGCTTTCAAAAGTGCTGTGCGTATAATGACGAGCGTTAAAAGTAGACTTTCTTGAACCTTTTGTTCGCATCAGGCGATGTTTGAGATATGCCTCTTTACACTTGGTCAATAAGTGTACACAAGAGCCAAGAGAGTACGCACAAAGAATAAACAGTAGTGCATACTCTGTGGCAACGTTGGCTTTGTATTGGTTCGATCGACTTCGGGATATGGTACTGAGATATCAATACTGGATGGTAGCCTCATCATCCCCATCGCATTACTTGTTTTATTATTTTTTTTCATAATACCAAATTGAGCACACTCACCGATTTATTGAACCGTAATAATGGATTAATCTCGTTCGTGTATGTAACGATTCAATTGTCGTGAGTATTAATGAAATTAAGTCTCGAATTGAAAAAAACAAATTTGATTGATAAGTGGACGAGTTTTTTTGTCCAATGTATATCTGAGTGCGAAGAGCAAAAAAATGACTTGCACTTTGCTGCCGCCGGGATGATCTGTCTTCGATTTTTTGATCGCGAAGATATGAGAAAGAGAGAAAGCGTGCGAAGAAATAATGATCGCGTTCCATATACTTTTTCCCACAGGCGTTAAGCAACGTTTCGTTTTTACAGCATTCGTTATGGTACTGATGGTTTTTTTTTATTTTTTTAATTTCTTTTTAATTCTTTGTACTCAACATCAGGTGGATCTGGCAAGCGAAGAAAGAAACGATAAACGTTTAGCCACAGCCTGTATGGATAGATTGTTCGTCTCTTTCACTCTACGAGTCTCGTCTTTCCCAAATTCATGTTTAATTATCACCTCAAGGCAGGAGCATGATTGTGCTCCAAAGAGCTCTTTTGATTCGGTTTTTTTTATTTTTCATTTCATTTCAAGGATTATGCTGATCCTTAATGAATGGTTGTGTGCAATTTTTTCTGATCGTTTATTTATAGATGCGAAATGTGAAAAAGACGACCTCGATTCTATTTCATGTAAAAAAACTAAAGACAATATCTACGATTAAAAAATAAGTTAAAGATCGTCAAGAGGGTCGATGAAAAAATTCATTACTAAAAATTGCTATCTTTTCCATTTTTTTTACAATAAGAATATAAGTATATATAGTTAACTAAATTTCACTTGCAATTAACTTACAATTAATCTTCCAAATAATTTTATTTAAATTTTTCGGGAAATTTAGAACAAGAATAAGAAGCTAATAATTCCAATATATATATATATTTGGGCTCAATTGGAGTGTAAAGAAATGCACCGTAAAGTTGCATTTATAATACTGTACTATGAGAAAAATTTGGTATATAGTTTTATACTATAAAGTAACAAGTATACTAACTATCGTGCAAATAAATATATTTTTAGATCAACCTGTTTATCAAAATTGCATGCCAGAAACAATGCTGCCAAAAATAAGTATATTTAATAATGCTACTATATACTACATAATTAGTTCTAAAATAATAAGTTTAGTTGTTATTTTGCAATAAAATTTATTATTATGATTTCTCTCAGGCTGTGAAATAAATGTGAACGCTTTTGCCACTCATTCCTGATGTTTTTAAGGTATAGTAAAATCAACGGTTTTTATTACAATTTATCTCTATACCATGTAGTTTTTGAGCTTAAGTCAATTAAGAAAAAGTTGTTGCAAATTGTTTCAAGAACAACATATACTCAAAATTCAAGGTCATTCAAGGTAACTTGTACTTGGTACTTATAAGTATGAAAATAAAAAAAATCATAATCTTAGAATTTTTTAAATAAACTAAAGGAAGCTTCTTTAGTTTAGAAGAAGTTTTTCTTCTTTGAAGAGCTATGCTAAATTTTAAGAAGGTTTACCATCTAGATTTCAAGATACATATTTAAGATTGAAAATGGTAATATTTAACACAGGCTCTTATGGGAGAGCACTGAAAATAGGGATTTTCAACAATAAATATCTCAATTTCTACGTGATGAAACCTCTTAAAATTTGAATCAATTCGAAATTTGAATGACTGAACCAATTTTCAAAAAAATCCTAAATAAACGATAAAGCCATAAAATTATCTTAAGAGGGATCGCAATAAAGAGAGAGGAGAGTGGACTGTGCGTGATCGCGATTCTTCGATCTATGTATTACGAGTACTAGTTGACGAGGAGATATTCGAATAAAGTCGGCGAACAATACCGACGATGAGTGACAACGTCCTGAAACAATGGAATATGGGAAGAGGAGGGATGAGACTTTTCGCGACGTTTATAAAGGCGATGCGTTTATGTAGTGTAGCAGCTGTTGAACCGTTGCGTTGTATAGCATCTCCGTGTCGTCCCGAAGCGAGGCATGGCCATGCAACGTGTGTTTACGAGGCAAGAGAAGCATCTTGCACCGGGAGTGCATCACCGACCACGAGGAAGGCGCAAAGAAAGAGAGAAAGAGAGAGAGAGATGAGAAGCGAAACGATGATAAATCACGTCGGCCTTGCTTTTACTGCACAATCCCCGCCTTTCGTGGATGCGCAATGAGAGAATCAACAGTTTCTATACAGGCAGACCATAACGATCATACAGTTTTATTTCCAGGATAAACGCGCTCGGAGCGAACCTCGCCCAGTATCGGGTAACCGAAAAGGAATCGTTTCGCCAAGTTTATTGTATCGCATCGACATCTGTCAAAAAAGGTAACAGCGAGCAACCTCGCTCGTTCGTCACTTATCATCGATACTTTTTTCCTCGCCTTTTTCATCCCCTCCGATTACGCTGAGAGGAATCTTATATATTTTTCTTCGTCATTGAAAAAAAAAGAAAGACTGGACAAAAAGTGCGCGCGAGCGCTTCAGCATTACTTGCGATATGAAGTCGCAATAAAAGGTAAAAGAGCAAAGTTGCAGTTTGTGCTCGAAACAAGTCTGAAGTAGCAGCGTATAAAAGGAGGTTCTTGGCAAGCCCGCGAGATGCACACCAGATGTTACAAACGAGTGAAGAAGACGGCAACGACTGACTCGACACGTTTCCTCAGCACATTGAACGCACAATGAAAAATGAAACAGAAGGAGAGACGGAGAAAAAAAAATGAAGAAGGTACGGAGGACGCATTTTACACATGTTATGGACCTTCTACTTCCGCGTATTAATGGGCCTCGTAATCTCGTCGATTCTGGTGTCACACCGTTGTAAAAGATTTCTTGATGGAGCGCGCGAAAATCTTTCAAGTTTTACTTTACTTCCGTTGTGCAGTTTTTTTATATACAAGTAGGAAAAATTTCTGTTATTATGAAAAAATAACATCGAAGCTCTGCTTTGATGAAATAATGACATATTGTAAAGCAAAAGTTTTTCATGATTATCGAATAACTTGAAAAATAAAATAGTTAAAATGACAAAATCGCGATATTATTTAACTGTAAATAATGAGAAATTTTATGTACAAGACGCATTTTGAATTACATAAAAATATGTAGATTATAAATTTTTCATTGAATAACAGGTATAAATGCCTATATAAGAATCGTACTTATACAATCTTCTGCTCTGATATTTTTTTTAGTTTTTAATTTATCGTTGTACACAAAAAAAATATTTCCTTCCATTTCTATTTAAATAATACATTGACATTGTATCGCAGAAAAAAGTACATATGTACAATTTTTCCTTTTTTTAATATTAAAAAAAAATTTCTTATAAAGTTTGTGATAAACGAAGCAAATAAACTTCATTTTTGACAACTGCAAGTATCTCCTTAAAATATAGCATAAGTATAGTAAAGTCAAAGTTTAAGTTCATTAAGAAAAGTTATTGCAAATAGACTAAAAAACATACTCGAAATGCAAAGTCATGCAAGGTCAGGTATATTTGCTATACATATGTGTGATTAAAAAAAACTTTACATCAGTTTTTTTTTGAAAAACTGAACAAACTTTCTTTGACGTTATCTAAAAATCCGTGCAAAATTTAAAGAAGTTTTACTATCTAAAAGTTGAAATGTTTATGGTTAAACATCATAACACCTTATGAAAGAGCATGCTAAATTGTGATTTTTAAGAATACATGAATGATATTTTTAAAAATATGAGAATTTGATATATTATTTTTGGTATTTTGTGTTCTTAAAGTTTATGAACAAATATCGTGCCAAATTTGAAATCGTCTTACTGAATGGCTTTAGACTTATCAAGCTCCAAAGTAGCTGACATTTAACATTGCTATTCTTTTGAAGAATTCGTAAATTTGCATTGAATACAAATTTAAAAATGTAAGATTTCTGTGATTTTTTTTTAAAAATATATTCGTAGTAGTCTTCATTTTGAATAGACAGTAATTTCAAAATGTTTTACTAAAATTTTTTTATTTAATTGTTTAAACAAACAATCTTTAAATTATTGTTAAAATATGCTAAAGTTGCTAATTAATAGTCAAACTATGTGTCAACTTTACAGCAAAAGCCAGAGTATGGATTTTACAAATTTGACGTCAACAATTTACTTTTTGCTGGGATTGTCTGTCCCATAAATCTTTAACAATAAATAATCCCTTTGATATTAAATTCACGTATTAAAATTTTCAATAAAATCTGCCAACGTTGATTTTTCACGAGAACCATACCTTAAGGTAGTTTTATCAAAAAATCGTTTTCTTAAGATTTTGTTAAAAATTTGCAAAAACCTTCTTTGATACAATGCGCAATTGTATATTAAATTTGAAAAGATTTCACTGCGTAGAACTTGAGATATTTATTGTCAAAAATCACTATTTTCTGCACTTTCCCATAAGAGGACGTGTTAAATATTGCGATATTCAACTCTTGATATCTCGACTTCTGGGTAATGGAACTTGTTGAAATTTAGCACACCTCTTTATTGTACTTCGAAGAAGCTTCCTCAAGTTTTTTCAAGATTATGATTAATCCTAAGGTTATGGTTTTTCCAATTTTCATACATACGTATAGCAAGTACAAGTCACGTTGACTGACCTTGAATTTTGATTATGTTGTTCTTGAAACAATTTGCAACAAAACGTTTCTTAATAAACTTAAGCTCAAAAACCACATGTAGAGATAAATTGAAACACAAAAACTTTTGATTTGACTGTACCGATAGAACAACTTTAAAAAACCGCATGTACTCGAAAGCACCGATATTTTACAAGAGTCAAATATGATATTCGCGATAAAGACAAATTATTCCTTTATACGAGGCACGCGATGCGCGTTGTGAGAACGTCTGCATCCGCGTTGATTCTAACGTCGCCCGATATGTGCAAGCAAGATGAATGAAAACGCGAGCTTTCCGGTTCTAAGGACAATAACATATATACGCGTCCGTGAAAAGTCACCGCGAGGAGGGAAAATCCGCGGAGAGTTGGGACGCGCGAGATATCTCGAGGAGGGCAGGTATAAGCGAAATGCACTGGGAAACGTGTATCGAGGATCCGTGTAGGCCGCGTGTGAATCAGGAATAAAGAATGACGCCTTCGCGAATATCGGTGCACACGAGCCAGGGGACACACACACACGTGGACTTACGAATACCGTATTGAAGATCGGAGTCGGGGAACGCGGAGAAAATAAGATTCGCACAATATAATGGAACACGCGAGATGGTTGAAATCGAAGAAAAGAGGCGGGAGACGAGCGTGCTCCTTGATTTTTCCCATAGCGGTGATGTTGCCGGGGATATGGAGGCTCTCGGCGCTGATGGCAGCAGCCTCGCCGACGGCCTTCCCTCGGCCATGTGTGTGTGTGTACCCGCGGCAACAACGGCTCGCCTCTCCATTGTCCCTCAACGAGAAATCGAGAGACGAGAGCTGGACGTGTGTGCACGTGTGTTGGACGATGAAAAAAAAAGGAAGAACCGGGGAAAGGAGAGAGTAAGAGAGCGAGCGAAGGAAAGAGACGGCGCGAGAAGGTGGAATACCCGGCGTGTCTGTCTCTCGGCGCTGCCACACCTCGTACGAGATTCACCTTCTTCGATCACCCGATTCTCCTTCCTCTTCTCCCAGCGAGAGACGGCGCGATAGACGAGAGAGCAAGAGAGAGAGAGAGAGAGAGAGAGAGAGAGAGAAATAAGAGCTGGCGGTGTGTGTAAAATAAATGTAAATTTACAGATGCCGAGAGATGAACAACGCCTTTCTTTCCCGCTCCTACTTTCCTGCTTCCCCCCGGGCTCGTGTCGATTCGTCTCCACTACTCCGGACGAGTGTGCGTTCCGCGATCGACGTGACGTCGGTGTCCGAAAGAATCCAGCGTGAAAAAGAGGAGAAACCACGGAGGTGATTCTCTCACGAGGGGTCTCCTCGGATTACGAATCGCGACGCGTAGGAACGCGAAAGATAGAAGGAAACGGCAGACCCCACAGGGCTCTGGTCGACAAATTTCGAGAGCGTTCTGATTTCGTAATATATATCCCTGTCAGAGTATTTTTTTTATTTGCTCCAACGAGAAATAACGGGGATCGCCTCTGAAGAGGAAGAATAAAAGGTTCCTGGTATAGTTGAAAAATCCTTCATTTTTCACAGGAAGACGCGAAAACCTTATCCCTGAAATCGTTGGCTCGACCTATCAACTTATCAATAGTCCTGAGACGACACAAGATTGGAGACAACTCTCGAGTTTTCTCCGTTCTCAGGGAATTCAGAATATTTTAGCATATACGCTATACGGAAAGCACAGGGGGTTCACGGTGCTTGGCTCGAACTCCGATAGTTCCCATCTCGGGATTGAGGCGTTGAGCGCATCGCGCAGAAATTTCTTAAATATTTTTGTGGGCAAGTATATATACAGGCGCGTTCCTTTATGCGAGCGAGAGCAAAAGGAAATAATAAAGCGAAGGATGCGTAAAATACAGACGCAAAAGATAGCGAGCTCGCGCGGGAGAGTGCAGAGTGCGCGTTTACGATACAGGCTTGACCTACGACCCTGTGAACCGCGTTGAGCTGCGTTAGGGCTGCCGCGCGTCTTCCACGTGCGAGAGAGATTTTATTTCTCTCCCGGCAGTCCCTGAAAGATCGTTCGGGTCTGAGAGAGAGAGAGAGAGAGAGAGAGAGAGAAGAGCGTTTCTCAACGTAATAGCGAGAAACGTTTGCCAAGAGTCCAAGGAGACTCCTCGCCGGCTGCTGGAACGGCTGGACGAGCTCACGGATACGGGCGTACGCTTCATATACCTTATTATATACCAAAGCGCGCTTCTATACCGCGATATAGGTACGGCTCGTTCGTTGTCGTTCCCGTTATCGTGACTCGCTGATCACAAGCGCGAATGGGTAAAATATGTTATACACATGGGCCATCCTCTCGATTATTTTATAAAGCGAGGGGAAACAACTGTTAAACGAAGGACCGTTTTTAATCGTCGGAAAAATGCAACCGATGCTTTCACGAGGCGACATCCTTAAGGATTTTCCTCTGTTATAAAATGAAATAATGCCATCGACTTGAAATTTTTACAGATGATCAATATTTATCTTCAATATAAGTGTGTGCAAAGTTTTTATGAAATTAGGAGCCTCGCTTTTGAGATATTTAATACTTTAAAATGCGATGTGCGTTCTTATGGACAAACATTAATACGTAGACTTTAATCGTTCTGTCCTTCACGAACTTGAAATGGGAAAACTTGAAAAAAAAAACGCACGATTTAATTTAATATGTAAGTGTGTCTGAAATTACATTGATTAGATTTTTTACCGAGTAATTAAGGGGTTTCGATATACATAACGAAATAATTAAAATTTGGAGAGGATATTCTTTCATATGAAATGCGTGAACACGAATTTTTTTAGAATTTTCGTCTAATTATTTTCCGAATAATTGAACCATGAAATATAATTTTTTAGATAATATAGCTATACTTTCCATGTTTAAGAATATAACTTTAATACTTGATTACTCGAAAACAATGTAGACGATTTTTTTTCTGAATTTATATAAATTTATTTAGTGGCAAAGAACGTTCTTTCTAATTTTCATCGTGTTTTTAATAAATTTCGATTCCCTATACTTTTTACATGTAAAACTTCATTGGGATCTTCAAGTGGGTATTCAGAAAAATCTTGATTTTACGATATTCGCTTAAGGTTTTTGTTACACTTTTTTACGAAAACTCATGTAATTTAACGTGTACTCGCCTTCGACTCGTACGTCAAACTTGGACACGTTTTCATAAACTCTCCCCACAAATCTTAATATCTACTTTTAGACAATATAGCTATACATTTCATGTAGAAAAACGTAACTTTAACACTTAATTACTCGAAATCAGTATAGACGATTTTTTTTCTGAATTTATATAAATTTCTTCAGTGACAAAGAAAGTTCTTTTTAATGTCCATCGTGTTCTCAACACATTTATATTTCCTATACTACTTTCAACATATTAAATTTCATTTATTTTAGCCAGTTGCACTGAAACCACTTAAATTAAACGTAAAAAAAGATTCAGACCAGCGACCTGAGCTTCCTGATAAATTCTGATTTCAAAGTTGGCTATGCTGAATCTGGCACGTGTATTAGCATAGAAACCCCCCTCGGACGCTTCATCGTCTCTCAAACATGCAGAGAAACACACCCTTAATTATTGTTTACGTTATCACGTGATCAAAGTAATTTTACCGATTTATATATATTTTCTGTAGATTTCCGCATTCGGAGTACAATATTTATTGGAGAACCATTTTTCTTGTTCAATCGTCAGAATGGAGATTTATTTTTATACTTTTGTATGTGTGTGTGTATTTTTATACACATTTTCAAGCACGTCGCAGGTGTCTTCGCTGGGTAAAAATGAGCCTCTTGTTGTTGAAGAATGGACTCTTAACAATTATTTATCCTGCCGTTACCAGGAAAAGATTCGACGAAATCCTGGCTATATTGCGGCATGAATGAGAGAGAGAGTATACTTAGTGCAAGAATTCTAGAGACCGCTTTCCGGGGAACGAGCTATTGCTTCCAAGTTCAAACAGTGTGTA
The DNA here is from genome assembly GCA_030522545.1 of Cremastinae sp. A BG-2022a. Taxonomy (NCBI): domain Eukaryota; kingdom Metazoa; phylum Arthropoda; class Insecta; order Hymenoptera; family Ichneumonidae; species Cremastinae sp. A BG-2022a. The sequence goes on from JAPYYW010000993.1 coordinate 18,839, forward strand.
CGGACGCTTAGGAAGCGGGAGAATACATCTCAAGCACTATAGGAGCCTAAAGAATCGTCCGCACAAGCACGTGTTGTATTCTTATTCTTTTCTATCTCGCGAATATCACGAGTGCCTTCGAGATTCCTTTTAATTAGCAGCCATCTCTCTTACTACTATTTTCTCTTTCGAGATTTGTCCGATACGCATCCGGTACGACGAGCAGCGATACAGGCTTGAAACTCTCGCGCTGGTATCCTCGCTTTCAGTAACCGGAACTTCACGCGCTGAAAGTGAAGTTTCTTAATGTATTCACCAACTTCGACACGAATTAAAACGTCCAAGACCGTAAAAAGACTTGTTAAGTCGAACGAAAGTGTCTGTGTTTTCTGAGAATTTACAGCTGTCAATTTTCGATTGCACAAAGACGATGGTTCTTATCTGTATGCGAGACTAGTTCTTTTCCTGCTTTGATTTTCGCTTGCACTGATATAAGGTGAACGTCCCAATAGTTGGACAGCTATATAAGAGTTTTCACATTGTATATTTATTTTAAATAAAAATATTCGAACAAAAAGTTTGCCTTAAATTCATATCTAAAATATTGTCTGATATTTTAGCTAACAAAATTTAGACAATATTTTTAGTATATATATACTTGGATGTTTAAATATGTAAGATGCCTCAATAGTTGGACAGAAAATCGACACTCTAGGATTATGCGAGTTTGTTCCAATGAATGAACGTTATGAAAAATAAACCTTCTTGTATATGGAAAATAATAAATAATAAAAAATAATAAAATAAATTGAGAAAAAAATAATTCAAATATTAACAATAATATAGTAAAAAATTTTCAACAATTGGAACATGTCCATCTATTGGGACGTTTACCTTACTTTTGTCATACTCCCGGTGATGCCAGTCCTACGAAACTTCACATGAACGGAAAATGGTTAAATTAACGAATTTTTGTTTGACTCAACTAAAGCGGCGGTCATATAGAATTAATTATACATTTAGTTAATATTACATTTTTATTTGGTTGATCTGAGTGGTTGAATCAATTGAAGATTCTTTTGAACTCATTGAAATACATGTTAGGACAACTGAATATTTGGTTGAAAGTACCAAGTATCCAGGCTTATTAAATACATTTTTTTTTAAATTTCATCAAAAAAAAAATTCAATAAAATTGTAAAGATTATTATTCAAAAGGATCGGATATTCGATCATGTATATCGCTCTTAGCTGAAAAAGTTCGAAGTAAATTGATCTGCTGTAGTAAATTAATAGATATAAATGTATTCGTCAACTTCGACACGAATTAAAACGATAAAAAAAACTTGCTAAGTTCAATTAGAGTGTCTCTACCTTCTGAGAATTGACAGCTGTCAATGTTCGATTGCACAAAGATGGTGGTTCTCATTTTCCCGAGACACGTTCTTCCTGCCTTGATTTTCGCTTGCATTTTGATACCTATTATGTATATATACCCCCGGCGCTACCGGTCTGTCGAAACTTCGCGTAACCAGAACTTCACGCGTCGGAAGTGAAGTTTGCTAACGTATTCAACGACATCGGATCGAATCGAAACAACAAAGAGTATATATACGAAGAGACTCATAAAGTCGAATGAGAGTGTCTTTGATTTCTAGAAATCGACAGCTGTCAATTTTTGCGTCTGCAACGACAATAATTCACATTTCCGTAGAATATTATCTCTGCTTTAGATTTGCCTTGCATCCTCGTTTCTCACTAGAGTACTCGCGATCCCACAGTCTGTCCAAACGTTCCCTTTAACGGACAGTACACGCGGACACCCGTGGCGAGAGGAGCGCGAATAAGTGCCCTGATCGAATGCTAGAGGATATGTACCCTATGGTTTGTGTGTGTGTGTATGTTGGCTGAGGTATACAAAGTCTTGTGGTACGTTGAACGAAAAGAGTAGAAGCAAAGGGAGACGGAAAGAAAAAGGATAAGAAGATTCCGCCAATGCTGGGAATATCCTATATATAGTTATTGTCGTTGCCGCTGCCTAGGAGACTTGGAATTCAAACTATCGGAAGCAATCGCGAAATGGTCGGGTAATAATTTAGAAGTGGTAGGCATAGAGAGGTATCCTCGCCCGCCGCCGACGCCGAAGGCTCCTCTTCGTTTATAACCCACTGGAGCTGTACCGGCCGTTGTCGTTGTCCACGCCGAAGCGGCCTCTTGTATAGAAAATCGTCTGCTATCAAACTATAATGGCACGGAAGCCCCGGTAGGGGAGGATAATCAATGGCAAGCGCAAATCACTGGACGACAGAGCGAGCTCAAGAAGATCGTTCGCGTGGGAAATCAGCTCTGATATATACGTATCAAACAATTTGCTTACAAGAATGCGAAACATTTTCACGTGTCCGAGTTTAAAAGAAGTCTGACGTCCAAGTTACATCAGTTTCAAATTTATCAATAAATAATATCAATAAGGCCATATAGCTAAGACTGGAAGAGTCATTATGTACTTTGATACATACATTTTTATAGAATTCTGAGCAAATGACAGAAATAATAGGTTAACATATAAATTTAGTAAGACCTAATTAAGTTCTGGCATTGCATGATAATTATAGGATTTTTTTCATGTAACCTAACCTCTCCGTCTCTGTATGTTTGGGACACGAGATTCATTATCGAGCAATTGTGATCTGTATTTTTGAAGGGTCTACAGTGTCTACACCCTTGCATATCGGTGATACGAAATTACAGAGATGTAGACGAAACAAAAAAGTGCATCCCTGTGAGTTCACCCACGTGTTTTAAGGAAACCGAGCGATAACAGGTAATAAAATAGAAGAAGAGACAGACAGAAAGAGGGATAAAGATAAAGAAGAGAAAAGAGCGAGATATCAAAGTCGTAGAGGCAAGAAGATGAACTGTGCAATTGCGTGGTGTGTAACGTAACACATCGAGCACGAAATGGCTCAAAAAACAGTATTCGTACTGTAAAAAAACGGGGCAAGTACATTTACAGGTTGTGTAATTGTTGAAGAAAAATCGATAATGTAATAGTTTTATTTTATATTATATTTCATACACGAGAAATTTAATGAAAAGACACGTAGAACATTTGCTTGTAATTATTATATATATATATATATACACTTTAAATGTACCCAAATTTTGTTGCAAGGGTAATAAGTATTTGTAAAAAGTTGGTGAATATGCCGTTCTCTATATTTTTTAAACAATTTTTTCTCAACAAATACACAACCAGTAAATGTACTTGCTTCCTTTTTCCATTACAAGTACTATTTTCTGTGCCATTTGACTTATTTTTCTTCATAATATGATTAAAAATGCAGCTGTCGAAATATTTTGACGTTTTAACAATCACTGTACTATTTCATGGTTGGATAATAAGATGTAACTTCATGCGCAGGGGATTGTGAAAAAAAAAACAAATATTCGAAAAAAAAATTCAAACGAATAAAAATTTTGGCATCTGGTTCATAATAAAGCATACATCGTACGCCCTCGATTTGTTTTTTTATTGGATAGAAAAGGAAAAAAAACTAGTCTATATTAGTTTTCTTCAACCCTACAGTGAATTAAATATTAATTGACGACAATTTTCGACCTGTCAAAACGACTTATACTTTCAAGATAACGTACAAGAGTCGCGACATCAAATGTCTTTACTTATTCGAGCGGAAGTACAGAGACGACGAGAATCGTATAAATCGAATCTCCCCATAGTGTCTCGTACAAAATAAGGAAATAGATAATAAACCCACTGAGCGATTCGAAGAGAAGAAAGATCGAATCTCGAGCAAAGGGATAAGAATATAAGGACATGAACCGCGAGATAATTTCTGATCGCTTCTGTGTACGATAGATTGAAAAATGTATGACGAAAGGGAAGGTAATTGTGTATGCACCTATATATCGGTAAGTGCAATTTCCAGAGAAGATGCGTCTGTGAACGTGCACCGAGCAATGTCGAGGGTATTGCCTCGATGTGTTCCGCGACGTCGGTCTACACTTCTCGACGATGCAATTGCAAACACAACCCCGAGCCGGTAGCATCGATCTCAGGACTGCTGAGCTCGGACCAGCTCGCGGCTTGCTCGCGCTTCTCCGGCCGTTAATGAGTCATGTTTAATTGGCGTGGGAAGCTCGCAGGTATATAGCATACGTAACGGAATCCCGGGACTCTTCTCCCGTATTTGCAGTTGATACGGGAATAGGATCCATAGAGTTGCGTTCGTGGAACGCAACGATACAGTGGTGCAACAACGTACTATGCATCAAACACACGTATATATAGGTTTACAATTCTCAATTCGCACGCGATAAAATAGACGAATATAGGAGGGAGACGAGAATTTTATAGTCTCGAGATTCTACGATGTAAACGCGAGTATGGTCAATATCAAAGCCACACGTTTCATTCGTCGAGATTTCATAGGTTCTTTGAAAATCACTCTGTTGACTGTCGCATTTCACGCTACGTTGCTCAAGCATTCAAAGATTCTCGTACTGATTTATCTCTGGAAATAGTTTTATTCAAATTTATGACCCGTATAAAGAAAGGAAAGAACGAGGTAGCGAGAAAGTTGCATTCTTTCTAAATGTCCAAGAATGTAAAAAATTCAGATTAAGAGCCAAGTATATTAAAGTCATGGCAGACAATCTTGTTGACCGTTGGTCAAATGATGTTCATTTCGTTTTTGTGTGCATAGTCTCTCGCTCTCTCTCTCTCTCTCTCTTTCTCATTTTCTTACTCGATGCATAGCCTAAAAAATATCTATGAATATGTAAAATCGCAGTTAATGATAAAATGGGGACGAGAAATGAAAAAGATTTATATCATTCGGAGATCTGTGACTACCGGGATAAATATCTTTTACGAATTCGAATTACGAGTACAGCGGTGTATGGGCCGTGTGAAGCGTAGGTGTAATATGTGTGAAGAATGCTTCACCAGATGAAAAATCACACCCATCAAAGCCTTATGCATGATACATTATGTACCGTTGTGTCTAGAATTTTATACGAGAATGGCTCACGAATTGATAGGGTCGAATGTAGCTATACGGTTCAGCCGTATAATTCCAGTCAAGATTTCAACCATTTACTCTCGGCAGAGATACTCGACAATTTCCACACTCATTGCACGATCTTGAGAACATCGTTGAATCGGTAGATCGAAATACAAAATGTCCAGGTTCCTGGTCCCTCTCACCTTTTATGTGCATAGTCTCTTCTAAAGCGCGTTTTCTAATGTTTTTTTTTTTCAACCGTGTGCTTGCAAGTGTGCCTTCTGGCGGAAAAATCAAGGGTCACGTTTGGTCCACCGGCTTTCTTCACTTTCTGTATTCGTTGGCATTGCCAAACACCCAAATGCGGATCCTGCGGTCGCGACGAGAACATCAGCAGCAAGGTTTACGGTTCGTACATCGTCACGACAGTGCGAAACGACAAACAAGCGAGTTTTAAGCCCGAGTAAATGGTAACCGCGTTGGCTAAACTACTTTGCGGTGTCACCAAGCTCGCATACGTCAGGCTGTACAATTTGACATAGTTTCGAAGTTGTTATGAACTAGAGATCAAAAAATCGTAATACGAGCAACCCACAATTTTTCATAACTGTTATTCTACTGCGATAGAACTTTTTTTTTTACGAGTATGGTATTTACTCGTGACAAGTATTAAAAAAATTTTTTTCGTTATGTTCAAATTCATGGATGATATCGAACTTATATTTAAGGGGTTAGGCTACTCTAGAATTTTCGAAAAATCGATTTTTTTAATAGTCCCCCCCTAAGACCTCAAAAATGATGTTCCAAAAGATTATGACCGGGAAAAATGTCCAAGTACTCGCGGTTTGCAGGCATCTCAGATTAAAGGTATTGCAAAATTATTCACGATTTTCTACGACTCAAAACTTCAATGGGTTTATCTCAAAATTGCATTTTTTAAATTGGTCGGAGACATATCTCAGCCAATTTTCTACCGATTCACTCTTGAAATTCTGAATATACCTTGAAAAATACATTGTCTATGGAAGTACCTACGATTTTTTTATATTGCGCAGTTCATTTTTTATTAACAATTATCTGACGATTTTTTAAGCAAATTTTTAACTTTTCACTTTAGAAGCGCGTCATTTGGCCAAAAATAAATATATTGAAAAAATCCTACGTACTTCCATAGCAATTATTATATATAATCGAAAACAATTCAAAGGTTCATTATAGTTCAAAAATCATAGGAACTGTTTGTCCGGCCGTGGACCCCGGAAAAACGGAGACGTCATCGCAAATACGCTGCACAGCCGCCATTTTGAAAGTGATCATTAAAAAAAATTATTTTATAGTCACTGATATGTATGATAAAAACCCTTTTTTGTAATCTCGATTTATTTTGCAGTATTTCTAAAAAAAAAATCCGCCAAAAGAAAAGCCTATTTTTCGACCTCAAGAGTGGCCTACCCCCTTAAGATCAACGAAGTAATTTGAAAGATTTAAATGATGAGTGACTGACCTCCCTAGACCGTGGGGCCCCCAGGATGCAGGGGCTGTCCGAGCGGCGGGGCGCGCTGGCCCACCGCTTGCTCGAGAGCTCGCTCTCCTCCTGAAACATAAAAAAAAGATCGCATGAAAGTTTACGACTACGGATGAACGTTGGTTTTCAGCTGCGAAATTGTTTAGCACGAACATTGAGAAAATAAGGGAATTGTGCAACGAAGGGGCTTGATAATGCAGGACGGGAACTTGCACGATTCTCGAAATGTGTGACGGACCCAGGCTTTTACCTGTTTACCTCGGTGGCACGTTAATGAATCAATTAGTCGTCAGTACGATGAAACGAAGCACGAGAGTGGTTTCTCGTGCTGCTGTTGGGCTGTGGCCTCTGGAGACCACGGTAAGACAGGAGAGGTGCTCTTTCTTGCCTGTTTCTCGTCGGCAGTGCTTTTCCCAGAGACGAAGCAGAGAGTGCACCAGCCTGGACCGAGACACTCGAGCGGTTGCGCCAACACGTAGGTGTCGGTGAAGAGGCTTCTCCGGTGGGTGTGATGCTGATGGTGTCATGGTGGAATAATTAAGATCGCATCTTGGCACGGTGTCAAGGAAGATTGTCGCCCGGCATGCTCGAGTCTGATATCGGTGTGTGCCTCTCTTTGGAACGAAGAGACTACAAGAGCCTCATAGACGCTCGTATCTACCATCCACGTATATATATATTTATATACATATACTTCTTTACTTAAAAAACGGGAAATTACCGCCCAGAAGTCAGGCCGCGTATGCATCACTGCGTTCTCTTTTATTATACTTGGAGACCAAGTTACTCGCACGCGAGCATAGTTATTAAAACGTTAAAACAATTATATGCCAGCGAATACGGACACAGCCTCAGCAGCACGAAATCGCCGTGTTTTCGTATGCGAAAGTATACGACAATTAGTCCGTAAGTTCTTACCTCTGAAAGCAAGCGAATGAGATATTTTCGAAAAGAAAATGGACCACCGAGTACGACGACACAAATCGATTATGGGCAGTACTGCCCTCGACAAGATTAATTTTACATGAAAAATTGTTCTCAGCTTATGAAGATACAGTATGGGGATAAATGTAGCAAACATGGAGTTTTTAAGGTAGGAGTCGCGTAAAATCGTTTGAGACAGAATTTCTTAAAAATTTGTACAAATGTTCTTTGAGGTCATGTCGAAATGTATGCCAAATTTTATGAAGCTTCACCATCTAGTAATCGAGACATTAATTGTTGACATGGGCTCGCATAAGAGCCCATGTTAAAAGTGGCAATTTTTAAAAATTTATAACTCGATAACCACATGGTGAAGCCTCTTTAAATTTTGCATATATGTTAATACGATGTCAAAGATAAAGTTGAAAAAATTCTGTTTCAAAAAAATTAAAGTGATTTAACATTTAGTTAATACGTACAGCCAAACTTTTGAAGATACTGTCACGCGACTCCTACTTTAAAGATGATGCCTATTATTGTTGCAGGTTTTTAGGTTGGAGAAAAAATATTACGAAGTTTCGATATTAATTATCTGATTATCATAAAAAGTACAGAAAAATCTAATGTTTGTCTGCAAGGTATACATGTCGCTCTCTAAATTTTTTCTTCATAGTGATTTCAAATCAATATAATCTTTTATCAGAAGCTCTTTAGTTTAATTTCTCAATAGTATAATATGATCATTATTATTTTGCTCGATTTTTATGTATACGCTAAGGTTTTTTATTGTCACTTCTTTAAACTTAGTGACAGTAATTGTTGCGATCTAAATGAGGTCTAACATAAATTTTATGCAGATGGTAATACATAAACAAAATTAACAGCCGAAATAAACATTTCTCCCATTTATTCCCATGTATAAGCCTAAGTTTTGAAAATTATTATCTAAAATACAACGTGGTTAATCGACTTGAAATTTGAATAAACTGTATTTTTCAAAAATTTGCGATTCATTTAAATTAAATTTTGAGTTGGTGATACTACCAAAAAGGTCGTACTTTTCAAAAGTACTACCAAAAAACCCCTTAAGATTTTTCTGATAAGCAATTAAATTGGGAACGAATATAAGAGGATAAATATTACATTATCTTGTTTTTATAATATAAAAACTCTGTTTTTCTGTGCGCACCGGCGATGTTATGACCGATTCCTGTTGACGATTATTAGAGAAAACATAGGTACTTAAATTTGTTAATCGAAAAAAATTTAATGCTCATTGTTAGATATTATTTGATATATAATTGATTCAGTGATTTGATTAATAATTAATTCGATGATTTAATGATTTAATGATTCGATCATTAATTGATTCTGGAATAAATGTGAAACTTAACGATTTATTTGACATTAAGAACATTTCGATACAAAAATTGATATATAAGCAAAATGCTCAGATAGAGGCTCGAGTCAATAGTTTCGCAATTCGATGACGAGCCTCCGAAAAAGGTACAATGGGGATGAAGTTGTAATTTTTATGACAATGATTCACATGACTTTAAAAAAAAAGACGAAAAAGTGTGGAATCCATTTTCCGGATTCAGGGTTTTTCCTAAGAGATTGTAAAACTGCAAAAAATTTAGGATAAAGAGACGGATTAACTGCCTATATTGGAGGCTTATTTTTTTCAGCAAATTGGTTTTTGACGAATCGTAAAACAAAATTTAGCCAATAATGTATATGAAAGAATGAACAATATTTTTCTTTTATGATATTTTATTTTATTTTTTTAAAGGAACGAAATTTGGACTTAATGACTTTTACATTAACAAACTTGTACTTTACTGAAATAGGAGATTCTACGAGCGTAAATTCTTTACGATGTAGAATGTTACGCATGGGCATATATATTTACGTGTGTGCGTTTGCATACAGCAGAATTATAACGCAGCTGTATAGTGCAACACAAGTTACGCCTGCTTTCGCCAGATTTCTCCTATTTTCCGTAATGCATCAGAATTGCATTTGAAATTGAATCGACCACGTTTGGTGTTCGTATTCGGTCGAGAGGGAAAAGAGAGAGTAGGGAGAAATGAGCCAACGAACGAAGAAAGATGTAACGACGTACCATAAAGTCCGTATATCTACGAGAGGCTCACACTGCAGGGCTAGGAAAGAGAGCGCGCTCACGTTTCGAGTCAAAATATCGCGATGCAGGAGCGCCAGCCACTAATGATTCCATAAAGCTCTTCGATACGATAGGACAAGGAAGTTATTATAACGTGATTTGAATTACACTCGATCTATAACGTAAATAATGCGCGCGAAATTTCATGGTTCTTGAGTTCCTTCGAATTATGAAATTAAAAAAAAAAGTCATATTTTTAATATTAACTGAAAAAAAAGGTTGTAACGTTTACACGCGCTAGGATATTGGATCCTGCGGTTTGCGTCGTCTTTCTCGACTTCTCTCACGCCCGTCACGATTTTCCTGGCTCCAATTCACACTACTCGTTACTTTATGTTGTCCGTTCGGAGAGCCATATAATACTCGGAAAACAGCGAATGTGAGCCTCGATCGGGGTGCTATTAAGCAATGAATCATTTGACCGATGAGCGCGGCTCGGTCGTAACCGAAAGTGAAATTAAATTTCAGACGAATGCACGAATACACGTACACGTCGAACCGTGTATAAATAGATCTACAAGAGCAATGTACCAAAGTATATACTGTAAATTAAATTTTTTAAAAGCACTTTCATAACTTCTTTTTAACACATACTTCAATTAATTTTTTAACAACATCTCTATTTTAATGGCATCTGCATTTTGGTTCGGGGCCTACGAACAAAATAGAATGAGAGAATGAGGAATAGGGTTAGGGGGGGAAGGAGCTGTGGTTCACGAGTTTTAAAAAGTCGAGCATCCTAATGGATATTCTAGCGCTTAGCGCGGGCCCGCGAGTGCTCACGCGCATAATCCGTATAACCAGGCGCAGCGCTGTGTTGCTCCAGCGCGAAGCAGTCATAAATTATGACTCCGGATCATAAAAACACGACTATGAAAATGATTTGTGACGCGGCGTAACCAAACGCACGTATACGTACGTATATCCACGAAGTTTTCGGGAGGGGGAAGCGCGTTGCATTAACAAACTCGTCTGTAGGACCGATCCCGGAGGAGGATATTGTATCTACGTGTACACATACCGACCTTAAAACAAGAGTATCGGGTCTCGATATAAATGCCCGTATATATACGGGCCCGGGTATACCCGGGCTCGGCGTGCCCAGTAATATGATTTCCCGTGTGTAATATGGTTCGGTCTGACGGTGTTGTATTTGCCAGAGATCGACCAGCGGTCGACAACCTCCGCTCTCGCAGCTCTGACCAAACGAGCACACGTGTATATCCACCTGTGAATATATATATGAATACACACACACAGGTATGCGTGAAAGCGAAAAGAGTTATGCTAAAAAGGAATATCGCACTCGCGCTCTCTTCTACGGCCCGAGCTTGCGAAACTTGCCTCGCGCCGCTATATCTAGCGGAAAAATAAATTTATAGTGCGAAATGTATTAATTGTGCAACGGAACTTGTAATAAACGTATCACCGGGTTATTAGCGTCGTTAGGGGAGGAGAAGGACGAACGATCTTCGCCGAGCGTTTAGGCAGAGTCGGATCGATATTTTAATTTTTATATCTATGATTTTGTAAGTCTCATCGACGTGCGTGAGAATTAGGTGATTCACCGTAATTTCTGTTGTATCGCTTTCATTTTTTTATATATGGTTATAAAAGTATATGTATCTTCAATCACTTGTGGGAGATTGGAGTTGAAAAAAATTCTGGTGTGAGTGAAAATTTTAAGGTTACCGATTAAGGTAGTCGTATCGTTTAAAACAATTCGTCAGATTTATTTTTAAAAATTAGAGGCTTTAGTACTTGTAAATTATAAGCTTCCTGCAATATTTCAGGGTATCTTAAAAAAAATCCTAAATAAATGATGAAAGTATATAAAATAACCCTAATTGGAGTTTTCAGATTGCTTATTTTAGGCATGAACAGGAAAAAATAATAATTGTGGCATGTATTCTAATCAAAGGGATCCGACAATTGAACCCTGCTCTGAAAATATAATAAGATGTTCATAAAGGAACAAAAATAATACGTGCTTACAATTAAAAACCATACAATATAAAACTTTTTTAATATTTTCCAGAAATAGAATAAAATAATATACATAATTTAAAAGAATATCCAATGTCCTATGATCGATCGGACATTTTTAAAAATAGGAAATGCCATCCTTATTTTCATTTTAATAGTAAAGTCTTTGCATACTCGCTACTTTTTTGTGGTTAGTCGACAAAGTAACAGCATTCTGGCCTGCTGATTCCTGGGAATCGAAATTATTTGTATCTATATGTACTTTTATTATTTTTAAAACTTTTGAAAAATTTATGATGCTTTACTTGTGGTTCGTGATAATTGGAAAGACCAGAACGGTCGATCCGTATCCGCGGGGAAAGAGTTCATCCCGTGGAGAATTACCATCTGAAGAGCCTCTGCGTTTCTGCGAAATTATAGAAATATACGCGTGCGCGCACCTCGCATGACTCCGGTATTACGCGGAACCGATTATCTCTGGGGGGAGCCACAGATAATCTCGGATTTGTCTCGTCCATGCATCGAATCAATTGTTCGTACCGGTAGACTCAATTACATAATTCCTCGCTGCTCAACAATCTGTTCTACACTCTAAAATTATTGCGTTGCCCATTTCCTCGTGCACAAATATGTGTGTGGTTTTATTTGTAAAGGAGAGAAGAAAATGGCTCTGCTCAAAAGTAACAGAACAGTAATTACTAACAGGCAAGCAGAAATTTCAGTGTGATTCGTTCATTTGCTAAAATATTATGATTTTACGAGCTCCAATCATCATACAAAGTATGCAAGTTAATTAATGTATCGCAAAGAGAAAAGGGTTTTGTTTTCTTCTTTCTGATTGAAAAAAAACGATTTCGTCGATTGCTACGGATGGAAAAATATCTCGGGGAGAAAAAGAGTTCTTGCGCAAGTAACGAAGGGAGGCCAAAAAACTTGATCCATCAGTAAGAAAAGGTCTCAGAAGTAAAGGCTCATTGCCGGGCCATTTCTATGACACAGTTCGTCGAAAAAGCGCTGGGTGGTCCGTTCAATATTCTCATTCCCGATTGTTATTCTCGAAGAAATTCTACCTTTCTTCCATTTTTCCCCCTCACTTGATCATAACGAGAAACGACCCGTTGAAAGTCCCAATCGTTCAGGATCGATTTATCGATTTTACGAATACTTTCATCATTATACCAAATTCCACATTTTTCTCGAGGACATTGTCTCTCTTCGTCCAGATATTTGAGTATGTTTCGCGATCGTTGAGAACTCTCACAAACACGGGACTGTCCTTGTTACAGTGTCGCAAAGTCGAAGACAGAACTGGCGAGTAATTACATTCGTTAAAATAACTCGAATCAATGAACGGAGAAGCACGCGCTTGCGGAAGTTTCGATATAGCTTGCAATTATTTTCGCTTTCCTTGTTCTCCGTTCGTATACTTCGATGACGTTGCCACGAGGATTTTTTCATCGCGCGGTTAGTTCGGTGGAATGGCCGGCGAGTTGCCGAAGTTCTTTGGTACGTGGCAGACTCGTTTTTATTGTTTTTTTTTCTCGATCGCGGGATGAGAATCATTCAATTAGCAGCCGACTCTACTCGACGCTGATGGACCTCTCACGAATTCTCTTTCTCTCCAGGACCAGTCGATAAATTCGTCAAAAACTTGTTGATGCTCCATAACTCTTGACTACAGTTCGGGCGTAATTAGAAAGCGAAACTATAGTCATCCGAAATTGTCGTTCGTTCACGACGTCTGACATCTCATTCTTAAACCCGTAGAAGTCGTTTGTATTTCAAGCCGGCTCTCGGGCCCATTATATGCTCTCACGTTTCATGAAATAATTGAGCAGTTGATGGTTTTAACGTGAGTTTTTGGGGATTTCGAGTAAATCGTCGTTGTTTGTTTTTTTTCTTTGAAATTGTAGATTGTTTCAACCCTTCGAGCACATACCATTTTTTAGCATTAGGAGTATACTCAATTTGACTTGACATGACTTTGATTGTTGTCATTTGATCATTTAACCGTTGATCCCCTTTAAAAAAGTTTAGAATATACTTACGACATTTTTTATTTCATGTATGTAAAAATAATATGTAATTTGTAATAATTATAGTAGAAAAAAATTCGTGTTTAAAATGTTTAAATATTTTTTGTTAAAAAATTATAATTGTGTTCTTGAAATGAAGTCAAATTAGAAAAAAAATGTATATCTTTTAGTGTACCTTTAAAAGTATCTTTAAAAAGTAATAGGCGATGAAAATACTTTTATCAGTAGAAAAATACAATTTTTATGATTAAAAAAACAAGTACATTGATTTTTGGCAAGCATATGAAGATATATACTTGAGACCTTAAATTATAGCAAAAGGATGTCATCAGGCTGACTTTTTCAAACTGATGATCGTAGGACATTAAAATAATAGAATCATATGGTTTTCGTTACAATAATGCATTTCTTGATTTGTTGCTTGAACCTGTTATAGACAATGATTTCACAGCATGTCGAATTTTTTGACAAAAATATTAAAAATGTTTCTATTTCGAGAATTTTATAATTTATCTCCCATTGAAGTGGTGTATATTGCAAATCATAAAAGTACCGAAATGTAATTAAAAGTTACTTTATATTTTGAATATCTTTTTTTGTGAACAAAAAGTATTAAAGTAATCTGAAACACCCAATTTTGAGTGAATTTTCGGACAAATCCCACGCTCGCATTTTTTTTACTTTGATTTTTTAATTTCAAGAATACCACGCCCTAGTATAGCGTACACTGCATATAACATATTAAAATTAAAATTAATTTGCTTGAAAAATAAGAGCGTGGAATTTATCCGAAAATTCACTCAAAATTGGGAGTGTTTCACATTTCAAAAGAATAAGTGGAAACCTTTCGAAGCGAATAATGCCGAAAACTTTTGGCGAGTGACAGTGAAAGATTCATCGGTGAAAGTGCTCGTGAGATTTTAGCAATTCTATACTCTTGACGCAATGGACGAAATCACGAGGAAAACGTGAGGGAGGCACGAGCGAGTTCGTATACATATATCGGATTGCACACGTTGTATAGAAACTCGAGCGCTTCTTGCCAGAAGAATCATAATTTATATCTACTCCGCGTGTGTGCAGGCACTTTGAAAAAAAAAGGAAGAGTGATCGGGTAAATCATGCAACGAGCTCGCGGCACGTGTTCCCCGGTCATACATTAGATTAAATTCTGCACCGAGGATTAAAAGCGTTGGAGAGCACAACTGTCGCTGCTGATACGAAGAGGAAAACGATCTTCCCCGATCTCTCGCAATTTAGAGTGATGTATCATCAGGACAACATGCATGTTTCACTCTTCGTACAAGGCATTACCTCGCGTGGTAACGTGTGCGACGTGTGTGTTATAATAAGTCCGCCAAAAAGCGAGGCGATCGTGTCTCGCTTCTTGTCTCGCGTTCTCGACCTCCCCATGTTTTCCAGCACTTTTTTTCACCTCTCGCGCGTATAAACCATTTGAATCCCCCGTAATTGTGACATTAACACATTGATTGATGAAACATTAAACGTGCTCGGGCCTCGGTGGAGGTTCGGACCCTTGAAAGGGTTAATTGAGCACGGGGCTGTATTTAGCGAGAAAAAAAGAGGGGGGAAACGAAGGAGGAACGTTCACATGCGTCTGTCTTATTACAAGCATTCATATATTTCATCTCCTGGCTTCATCCTGGGCAAATTGTTTACGAGATTCTTACCAGTGAATTACCCTCTTTAGACGTATATCCGGCGATATTCGCGGGATTTATCGTCGAAATAAATGCAACTCTGACTCCGTGCTCCGGGTAGCTGCATTTACGAGTAATAGTATTGTAAGGGAACAGCGGCCGGAGCATACGGGATAAACTATGCCATAGGGAAGCTCGGCTTGAGAGAAAAAGACGCTCGGATGTACGTAATGCTCGTGTAAAAGCATCGGAGGAAAACTAGTTAAGGTCTGCGGTAAGACTCGCTCCGCGTTGTCGTCGTTCAGCTGTTACCAAACTATACATACACCGGGTAAGAGCCCACGTGTATGCTCAACGACGATTTCGGCATCTGCAGCTTAAACTCTCTCGACTATTAAATTATGCTAATTATTCGGAAGTATATATGACTCCACTTGAACTTTCCTTTTTTTTCATTCACCGCACCCCTTTTTGTCATTTTCTCCAATGAATTTCTTCGTTTTTTTTAAGGATATACGATGAGCGATATTTTTAAAAATTTGATAAATTTTTTGATATTTTGTTCTGAAGGATATGAAAAAAATATTGTGCCAAATTTGAAAAGCTCCTTATTAAGATATTAATTGTTAATAAATGCTATTTTTGTACCGTCCCATAAGAGTACTTTTCTTAATAAATTTTTACTCTCATACGACTTCGTAAGGGAGAAAAACGTTGTAAAACTTTTGATTTTTTGCTCTACGGACTCAGCACCTTAAGAGTTATCAAACTTTAAAGTTGTTGAGAGTTAACATTGCTTCTTATGGGGAATTCGTAAATTTGCTCTGAATACAAATTGTATAATATGAGATTTTTATGAATTTTTTTATATATTCGTAGCAGAGTGTTCATTTTCTATAAATAGTAATTCCGAAATGTTTTACCAAATTTTATAAATGTCAATTGTTAAAATAATAGAAAATGTTTAAATTCCTGTTAAAATATATGCTTAAGGTGCTAATTAATGGTCAAACTAAGACTCAAAAAATTGTCTACTCTTTATTAAACGCTAGAGTCTAGATTTTACAAACTTAGCGTCAAAATTTTACTTTTTGCTGGGATTGTCTGTCCCATATACATCCTCAAGGTGGTTATATCATTTTCTTAGGATTTCGTAAAAAATGTTCACAAGCCTTCTTTGATATGATCTGCATATGTGTATTAAATTTTAACAGATTTCATCACGTAAATATCGAGATATTTATTGTTAAAAATCTCAATTTTCAGTACTCTTCCATAAGAGCACGTGTTAAGTGTATTGCGTTTTTCAAGACTAAAATCTTAACTTTTTGATGGTGCAGCTTCTTAAAATTTAGCACAGCTCTTTATTGTATTTCAAAAAAGCTTTCTTCAGTTTTTAGAAAAGTTTGAAAAATTTTCTTTTATAATTTTCATACATACATAACGAGTACATCTTGAATTTTGAGTATGTTGTTCTTGAAACAATGTGCAATTTTTTTATAATAAACTTAAGCTCAAAAACCACATGGTACTGAAAAAAAATGAGATAAAATTTTTTATTTAACTGTGTACATACCGATAGAACTACCTTAATTTTTTTGTTTTGTAAAATATACAATAAGATAAGAATACAATCGTACATGAAGAGAGCGAAGAAATATAAAATGTAACAGATCCCAATAAAGTCAATTGTGTAAATAATTACAACTTTTTTGATAAAAATTGGTAGAAAATTTCAGTAAGCGATTCCAGGCGAGGCCAAACTTCCGAATAATCAACGATCAATCAATTCAAAACATCTTACCAAATTTTTCATGGTAATTACAGACATCGAGCGACGAGAGCATACAATTCATTTTGTCGGTCCAAACACTCGGAGAGACGCGTTTCCGGCAGCGACTTATAAAAAACGATTTACACAAAAAGTGTCTATCTACGTTAAAAATATTTTAAACATATAATGATATGATTACACGTACGTAAGTTCGTGTATATTCATCACGCGCGCGCAGAGGTAAGCAGTGATTATATCTTTTTCATCGCACGGTACAACGATCCACGCGTTCGTCTTCCATGCTGTTCTGACTCAACGTCCTCTTCCTCGATTTATAGCGGGGATCTTGGGACGCGCATTACGTATATACATATACATACACATATATATATATATATATATATATATATATATATATATATATATACATTCACCTGCACGCTTCTATGCACATTTCTTGGCCTTTCTCCCTTCTACACGTATAATATACGCGGAAAATCTCGGGCTGGTCGGATCGGCTACGTTCGCGCGAATAAGCTTTGTAAGAAAGAATATAACTAAGGGAGAGAGAGAGAGGGGGGGGAGAGCTCGCGTCGTTATCAACGTCCCGTAAACTTTTTTTCCCTCCTCGCGGACGTCGCCGAGGGAAGAGTCGTTCCTTCGGGGCCCATGGCCACAAACCGCGCAAGACGATGCTGCGCGTAATCTAAGATCATATATAGGCATTATATCTACGTACGTGTGTGTTTGTGTGTGTGTATATACATGTTACTGCCAGGAGATGCGAGAATAAATAAAAAGGAGAGGGTAGGGAAGTGGCCTTTTGGCGTATGGGAGAAAAGCTAGAGAGAACGCGTGACCCCGGCGAGTTCTCGGGACGACGCTGAAACGCTTTCGGTCGCCTTTCAGCCCATACGGTTCCTCATCTTCGTCTATATATATATATATATATTCATATATATTATTATAATATATTATAATATATATAATATATTAGTAAGCGAAATATATACGTTGACGTACCCAGACGACCACCCAATGGAAGATCGTGTATTGTATCCTGGCTCGACGCAATCTTTCTTTTCAGACAAGTGCACTGTCGCTTACCCTACGAATTATTCGCGCTAATCTCAATAATTACGATAGAAACAACTTTCTCGCGCTCGCACCGAACGCTCAAATCCGGTAATATATTTGCTACGATGTTACTCAGTCGCATGGAGTCGAGACTGGCGCGAGCCCGAGCCACTCGCATTGCTTTCATTCGGGCTTACTTTTATTATTTCATGAGCGCGCTGCATTTTCATTTCAGTTGTGTATTTTGCCGGTGGACAATTATCCAGGGTCTACTGAATAATTGGCTATGGCATTAAATTCTTTTCGAAGCCGAGATATTTCTCTGTTCCTGAATTTAAGCTGATTATCGTATAACGTTTCGAGTTTTCGAATATAATGGATGCGATTCACGCTGCGGGTCTTTTATAACCATCAGTTATTTTCTGGTTTCCGTATTTTGAAATAAATTATCAAAATCAGTGAATATCCTCACCAATTATTTGCATATCTGCATAAAAGCTAGATATACAAATATCTAGCGTGAATATTTATAATTATAAAATGAAAAAAAGGTAGGGGAGAGAAAAATATTCTGTAAACAAATTTTTTAATGGATCTAGCTAAATTCCAACTTGCATCCTGATTTCTTATTCGGGATCCAGTCTGGGAATGTAACCATTTTCAGTTTGATTCCACTTGGTGAAAACCAAACGGGACATATACATTGGAAACCTTCATCGATTCTGATAGGATTTTGATCATGTAATCTAAACAGAGAAACTTATATCAGATCTCAATGGGAATTCATTCAGAATGAAGTTAGAATATTTAATTCAACGCCTCATATGTGGAGACCTTGGTAATAAATCCCGATTGGAATCCCACCGAAAGTTGGGAGTCCCGAAGAAAAATTCTATGCACGGTATATTAGAATCTTCAAAATTTAGTTTTATTTTTTCTGTACAGGACAATATATCAGTTATTTTTGGGATATCTTACGTATTTTTGATTAACGCAGTGTACAAAAGAAAAGAGTTCCTCAATGTGCAAAAAAGTTCTTTCTTAGGACTGTGGTGCCCCTATTATAAATTACAACCTTCCATTTAGAACTCTTTTTAAAAACTATGCAATATTTTTTTCATTCCTGTGTAGAAGAGAGCGAAAACATTTCAACATTATGCTAGAATTCAAATTTGATATAATTACTGCAGTGTGTGACAAAAACAGCAATAGCGTACAAAAGAACGTCCAAGTTTCACTATAATGTTTTTCATTTTTTAGGTATCTATGATGAGATCCTAAGAATAAAAAATTAATTAGAACAGCTAACTTGCTCTAGGCAATGGACCAATACCCAACTCTGGCGATTCAAAAGAGAAGGAATAATAAAAGGCAGATTCGCCCAATCACCCAAACTGGTTTAAATCCTCGACTACCGGTTTATTCTTCTATATACGTATAGATCGTAACCACTAAATCCGCGGATGTAAGAGCGATTCGTCGCGCTCTGCGTCGAGACGAGCATTTTGTCGTCGGTGATTGGCGTTTGAAAGGACAACGCGTACAATGCAATTACCTTGTGTACAACCGAGCTCGTAGGAAGCTTTTTTTCTTGATACCCTTCCTGATGCTCTTTACTTCAAAATCTACCTGCAATTTATCCCACCTATATATTTGTAGGAAAAAAAATATAGCATGCTCCATACTCTGCGTTCTTGTTATTCTTATAGTTCCTTCATTTTCTGACTCTTTAAGGCCCTGACAACGAGTATTCACTAATCGGCTAACGATCTTCAATGAAATGTTTCTGATTATTATTCACTTGATACATATTCCATGCATTTGTTTCTTAAATATTTTTAAAAAAATTAAAGAAAGTACGTGCAAATTTTGGTATAAATAACTTTAATTGAAAGTTGGTCAATTGATTTCGTTGTCATCAGCTCCGAGTATTTTGAGGTTAAACATAAGATGTTTAACATTAATTGAAAATATTTTAAAAATTACCTTGATAAACTACGTTTTTTACAACTGTATAAGAATATTTGGAAATTAATAACTTATACCAAACCTTTCTTGGCTACCTAATCGTCAATTATTTTTCAAATTCTAGTCAAGAAATATTTTGAGCATTCCGCCATAAGAGTTTGCATTAAAATTGTATATTTTGAAATAAAATAACCTGTTCAAATGATCGATGACCTATACATATTTTTTTCTTTTTTGCACACTTCCATTAAGTTTACAAAATTTATTTTTAAAACATTTTTATTTAATAACACTCATATCAGCACGACCTTCTCGAGCACTTAACAAACATACGTCGAAACTTCTTTGATCAGAGGAATTGTTACGAAAACGATATAAGTCCAACCAACATGAAAGTACAATGATATTGAAATCTTACGATATGATCTTAAAAAAAATAGCCGATGGAGAAGTTCGCATTGGAGATCAAAGAGAATGGAATATAGGTAACTCAACTTCCTCGTCGTGTGGTGTCAGAGAAAAACTGGGCACTGCCTTTTATTCGTCGTCGCACGAACCTTTCCGACTATCCTGAATAAACGTGCGCCAATTCCCGTGCCTCCGAGGGAGCTTTCATTCGCAGCTACAACTTTTTCTTTGTCTCATCTCTTTGGAAAAGTCATTAAAATGCAATGAAGTCTGAACAATGTGATAAGTTAACTCTCTCGTACGCCGTTGCAGAGAGCAAGCGCCCGTAACCTGCTGACGAGAGAATGAAGAAGAAGCGAAGAAGAGGAATAAGAAGAAAGACGTTGCTTTTTACGCTCCAATTTTCTTGGGTTAAAGGTTCAAGAGTTCGCGATTAAGCGAGGAATAAAGGGGGCGAGACATTTCGTTGGGCATAAGAAAATGCCGAGATTGATGCGAAACGATCGAGTAATGAGACGCCTCCGATTGATATAACCGGTAATTGAATAAAGTGAAAGAAGTAAGAACGGAGAAGTGATTCTTGGCACTATCGGCGCGCGAGACGCCTGAGCGCGGTAGTGCATAAAAATACAACGCGTTTGTCGCGCGATTTCTCTGTGCGGTGCCCAAGGATAAAGAGACGGCGTCGCCGCGGCGGTACATCAATCGCTAACAGCCACCGAGGGAGGAGAAAAGAAAAGTCACCTATGGTCGTCCAAGCGTCCGGAGAAGTAAGAGAAAGGAACGGACGAGCAGAAAAAAAGATGGGAAGGAATAGAAAAGAAGCAAATGTATAAAGTGGAGCCGTCGCGAAGCATTTTTTTGTACGATAGTCGCGCTCCCGGATCACGCGTAAATTTCGTCCAGAAAACAAACTTCATCAGATTGGATATTTAAGCTAGTTCTAGCACTAAATCATAGTTATGGCATTTTGTTGAAAATTTGTGCAAAATTTCTTTTATATGATGTACATATGTGTGTGTATCAAATTTTAAAAGGTTTCATTGTGTAGATATCGAGATATTCATTGTTAAAAATCACTATTTTTCTATGCACTCATCTCCCACAGGAGCACATATTTAATATTGCAATTTTTCATCCTAAATATATTGACTTCTGGATCGTGAAGCTTGTTTAAATTTTTTACGATTATTTATGGTACTTTGAAGAAGTTTTCCTCTGTGTATTATAAAAATCTCATAACTTTATTATGCATGATTTTCACAGGTATATAACGAGTATAGGTCACATTTTGGATGACCCTGGATTTAAAGTATTGTGCTTTTGAATCGATTTGCCACAACTTTTCTTAATAAACTTAAGTTCAAAAATCATATGGGACACAAATAAATTTTTAAAAAACTTTTAATTTGACACTTTTAATTTATTTAATCAATTGTTGCTATTGAATTTTTTTTTACGATGTAGAGTTTCTTCCAGCTTCTTGATAGCTAAATTTCAAGTGCCATTTCCGATAAAATAAGCGAAAAGTATCTTGTTTTAGCGGATGGACTCTTTTATCAAAAAAAATATATATATTTAGAGTCAACCTTCAAACAATATAAAATATGTCACGTGCTCATTAGCACATAAGGTTTAATTATTTATGTACCATAAAAATATATGGTCACCGAACTTTTGAAAGAATTATTTTCGTAGAGCGAAAAATGGTTTGACAATGTTTTTCTTACATACGTAGTCGTTTGAGAATAAAAATTTATTAAGAAAAGTTGCTGCAAATCAATTGAAAAAAAATGAAATTTAAGATAATCCAACGACAGGTTTACATTCTCTATAATGAAATTTTTTTGAAAAATTAGATGAAGCTTCTTTAACGCCATACAAAAATCAGTGCGAAATTTCATTTAAATTAGGAAGCTCTTTACTGAGATATTTATTATACAAAATTGCAACTTCAAACACGTGCTATTATGGGAATAAGATAGAAAAAATAGCTATTTTTAACAATTAATATCTTAATGAGGAGCTTTCTCATCGTCGTGAAATTTTTACACAACCTTTTAAAGAAGTTACTTAATACTTAATATTGTGTAAAATTTTCAAAAATTTTCCATCACTGTCATTTTCGAATACAACATCCTTAACTACTTTGTATCAATCTTTTATATTTAGAAATTAATACTATATTTAATATAAACAATTTATACAGTCTTAAAAGTCATTTATTCACGTCTCATTTAAAAATAAACCAAATAACAATATCTCATTTGACTAATACGTATCGCTAATACCTTCTTAATCTATAATAACAGTTTGGATAATTGCCAAATGTGAATACACAATGTGAACAATAGGGCAAGTTCCAACTTTACCAAAAAATCTCCAAATTTCATCACAATCGGATGAAATGTCAACGAAGCGAGATAAAAAAGTATTCTTGCGCGAAGAAAACAATGCCTATAATTTCCATATTTATTGTTCACATACTTTTACCCATCATTGTCCAGTCCTATTTATAAATGAAGTTTGCGTCCAAAGAAAAAGAAACTCCGCATTTAAATGAAAGATGTATGTAAGCCAAGTCGACTGACTTTCATTCCTGAAAAAAAGTATGTACGGAGAATAGCGTACGGTTAGTTCCACGCGGACAATCACTGCAGCCAAATGATTATTCATCAAGTGGCTCGTCTCTGTAATGTAAAACTGCGCTCGAGCGACCAATAGCTGTTAACCAATTTTGGTTTTTAATTGTTCGCGATAGTAAAATACACGAAATGTCGCTGCGGAGCAAGTGAACGTTTCTTTTTGAGCCGGGAACGGAGCTCGGTCGTGTCTCTCCTTTCACATTAGGTGAATTTTTGAAAGCGTTACCGTTAACCTCGCGGCATCGCCAAAACGAATGTAGATAAGCTAGCACCGCCGGCGTATACGCGGCCAGAAGAAGAGTTTAATACCAAAAGAGAGAAAGATCGGGAGAGAGCGCGAGAGGAGGAAAAAGAAGGAACGATTATGGTCTCGGGACCTGCAAGACTTTATATCCACGTGAGCTAAGTGATTAATGGATCGCACCACATGCTTGGAGAGATTGCGCGTGATAAATTAAACGTTGCACCGCGCGACGGACCAACTATATACTCTCGGCTACGAGCCTCAAATACGTACACACGTATTTTAAAACTCATGTGCGTGCGTAAACTCTAGAGCGGCCCGGGCTTACGTATACCGCTACCTGTTTTGAAAAAGCTAAAAGCCTTATTATGTATACCACAATGAGAAATCGTGGCTGGCTGGTCCATCTGGCCATGGGCCTCCGACTAATTTCTCGAGAATCGTGCGGCGAGCGAGCAACTGTAACGAACCCGACTGTAATTAGCGGCGGTTCAACCTGTGAATATGTGTGTATCGTCAAAACGTTGTCGAATTATAAGCATGGACCATGCACGACCGCTTTATTGCCTGACCATTAAATGTTTAACGTTTTATTCTCACTTTTCTCGCGATTCTTCTTCTTTCTTTCGGTGCTCCTCTCAATTTTATTTAATCATTAGCGAATCTCTCACAAGTGTCTCCATCTTTGGCTATTTCACTCGGATCGTTCTTTTTTCTCTCTTTCCTCTGTGGCTATGCCGTCGGAAGAAATTTTGGCTATCCACTACCGTGTGTGAATTCAGAGAATACATTTTCTCAGTCTTAACCTCGGCTTTCTCACTGCCATACGTCCGTGACATATGACCTCATACACACGTATGCACCGGTTGGTGAACCTAATATACAGATATGGTGTATATAAGTACGATAAAAGATATTCCATAGATATAAACACCGAGCGCGAACGCGGACAAAAGACGAGATTAATGAGTGGGTGAGTCCCTCGGTCTCGTCGTAATCTTTTTGCTTGAAAGACTCGCGAATCTTGAAGAAAGAGCCTCCCATGGTGACGAATTCGCTTCAAAGATCAGAGCAGAAAAAAAAAGAGACGTGTATATGTATATGTGCATACGGCAAGACGAAGAGACATTATGTTGGATAGAAGCATTGAGAGGCTTTAAAATTCTTTGTAAAAGAGTACCGACGCAAACGGAAGATTCTCAATCTCTCAGATGACATGACCACGCATTCCTTAATGTCATATATTGGGTAACAAAAGATCAAGCTGAAACTCGTCAAGTATACGAAATTCGGACCCGTCATTGCAAGCATGCACGCGATCATTACTAAAAGAATTCTAGCCAAATTTTATCACCAAAAAAAAAGAGATTTTTATAAACTTCAGAAGAGGATTTGCGTCATGGAGAATGGCGAAAGGGGAAGGACATTAAAATCTCATCGAAGGATGAAATTAACAGTGACAAAAAAAAACTCGTCATTATTGGGTAATTAAGATTTAAAAGTGGAGTGATAAAATTATTTTAGAAAAGAATGTGAGATGAAAGCAGGGATTTGGTGCGTCTGTAAAATCCTTACTCTCTCGGTTCTTCAACCGTAGTGGCTTTCTTTCAGAGAATACGACTATATGGCAGTAAAAATTTTATACGTTCACGTATAAACGTATGATAAACGGGCAAGTGTTCTTACTTTAATGTACTAACGTGCACGTGCGCGGGGAATCGGCGTGTTCGACGCTCCCAGTCTCTATCCAATATTGCACCAGCGACGCGAGCTGCTTTAATATTGGCAAGGCGCAGTGTAAGAAAAGAAAGAAAAAAGAAGATCTCGCGAAGAGCAAATAATCTCGAGTTCTGCCTTGGCTATGAGCGCTCACTCCTTTTTGTAATCATTGTGTATACGGTAACGAGATCAAATTATGCAATGTTCTGCACGTCATCGATTCATCGAGATTATACGGGTGTGGACAATGTCAGAAAATAGTAACGAAACAATCAAACTTGCTACTCTTTTTCTATATTTAAACAAAAAAACAAACATTCCAAATCACCACAAAGTAAATGTAGATGTAAGAGATTATGTAAATTATTAGTACTGATTAGTTGAAATGAATGGTAGAGAGAGAGACAGAAATGGATGTGAGAAAAAACTTTTCTAATGCGAATACTTATAGAGCATATATGATTAATTAAAAGTTTCACGCAAAGTTTACGTGAGACTAACATTTATTGCAAGAATATGCTTGCATCTCATGTGATTAGTTAAAAATACATCGTATATTAGATAAGTTTTAAAATATCAAAAGTATGATTTTATAATCAAGATGAAATCAGGAAGTAATTTAGTGTTTCTTCATTAATTTGACTAGCGAATTATATGAAAAAAATTTACTTTATATTGAATATCAAAAACTACAACCATTGATGAGCATATCTTCAAATTGTAAGGTAAACATTAAATTATTATTTGATATGGGCTTAAGTTTATGTCTATTAAGTTGGAACTACGACATGCTCCAAAATGTAAAACAAAAATATTGTAAAATTTAGAGAGCTTTTTATGAGCTAATTTAGTGTCTAAAAAAATGTTGAGCTACACAAAGAGCTCTATATCCTAATTCAAGAAGATGCTCGATAAAAATATTCATAGCTATACGAGATAGCATGCTCTTATGAGAAGGTCTGCAGAATAAAGCAATTTGTAACAATTAATACCTTATTAAAAAGCTTCCTAATTATCATAAAATTTTTACACGAACTTTTGGAGATTTTATTTAATAACATGTAGAATTATCAAAAATTATACATCATTTTTCATTTTGAAGACAGTATCCTTAAAAAAAGTAGAGACAACTCAGATTTTGCATCTAACAATGAGAGACAGTAACGTGTGTATGGCAGCAATAGTCATGGCAGTAAAACAAAAAAACTTAAAAATTCGAAAATACACAAAAAAAAATTATGTATACAGATATGTAAATGTGTAGCAGTAAAACAAACAAATTTAAAAATTCGAAAACACAAAAAAAATCATATATACACATGCGTAAACGTGTAGATTATAATTTCATTCGAAGACGACAAATATGTATGAACGAGTATAATTTTACATCCTTCGTAGAGATTTGTCTTGTAGTGAATTTAGAAACATTGATTTTTTTTTAAATTTTTCTGTTAAACGTTATTGTTTTTAAAAAATGAAATTTTGGTTTTAAAAGTTTTAGATTTAAAGAATTTATAGTTATGTGTTAATTTTAAAAGTTTTACATAAGTTTCACTTTAAAAAGTTACGTTAAAAATTAAAAAATTACAATTTTACTGTTGCATTGTTTATTTCTCACTATCATAGTTTAATTTGGAAGAAAAATAAAAGAAATTTGTGAAAATGAAAACGTGTTCCGAGTAAAATATAATTTTATTCAATTATTTGTAAATGTTTATATGTTTAAATGTTTGTGATTCAATCATGTAAAAATGGCTATACGAATATGAATGAAATTTGGCACACACATATGTATATTAGGGTGTCCGTTATTTACCAAGTTGGTTATTTTGGCTTGGGTTCGGGCTAAATCTTTAGTTTTGGTCCTACAATGAATTTTGAA
>JAPYYW010000994.1:0-47345 GCA_030522545.1 Cremastinae sp. A BG-2022a
CAATTGTTTGAAAAATACGTAGACGAAAATTCTAAAAAAAATTGTATTCACGTATTTCATATGGAAGAATATTCTCTCCAAATTTGAACGAATTTTTATTATTTCGTTGTATGTAGCCAACCTCCTTAAGCGCTGATCTCGTTCCGCTCTGTTTTTTGTTGATTGTGAATTATCCGAAGTACATATATATAAATAACGCGTATATATGCACAAACGGTCGCCTTTCCCTTGAAGGCCCGAGACGCGTGAAAGAATGAACCGAAACGAAAATAGAATGGAGTTTCATCGATTTGCATTCTTTATTTGCATTCTTTATTTACATATTCCGTTTCTCTGGACACACACGTTTGTCAATTAAAACTAAACCACACACATGCGCCAACCGAAGCTTTCCTCATTTGACGCCCTATCGCGCTTTGTTTACGTTTCTTTCGTTTTATCTTCTTGTCTTTTGTTCCTTTTCTCAGAGATTTTTAAAAGTACCAATCGCGCATTTTTTATCACGAACAAATAGAGCGAGGCATTATTTTTCATTCGAAAAATGTACCAGCCTTATCGCTATTCATTTATTTTCCCATCTCGTCTTATCGCAGCTATTTTTCTTCTACGAATTTTTAAAAATTGATTTACTTGTGGAATTTCTTTCGCATAATTATTTACAATTGAATTTTGATTGATTTCAGAAGAAATTTACTTCATTTATTTTTCGAAATAAAAATTTGAATCTGTTAAGGTTATTTGAAAGACCCAAATTCGAGTAATTTTTCGGACAAATGCCACGCTCGTATTTTTCAAGCGAATAAATTGAAATTTGAATATGTTATGCAATGTATACTATACTATAGTGTATGACACTCTTGGAATTTGAAAAAATAAAAAAACCAAAGTAAACAAAAATTGGTTGTTTCACATCACCTTATTAAGGTCATTCTCTTGGTACAGTTAAATTTAAAATCTTTATCTTTATTTAAATTGATTAAAGAGTAGCATACTCAAAATTCAAGGTCTTCCAATGTGACTTATACTTGCTACATATGCATGAAAATTAGGAAAATATAAATCTTAGGATTTTTAAAACACCGAAGGAAACTTCTTTAAAGTACATTAATGAGCTGTGTACAATATCAAGGATAAATTGCACTACCCAAAATTTAAGATATTTAGAATTAACGCAATATTTAAAACGTGCTTGTGTGGAAGAATACAGAAAATTGTGATTTTTGACAATAAATATCTCTCGAGTTCTACGTAGTAAAACCTCTTTAAGTTTAATATATGTCTATGAATCGCAGATTCGTTTCGTGTCTATGAATCACCCTCAATAAAGCTGATTTCGTCAAGATGAAGGTAAGACGTCGCTAATTGAAATATTCATGGGTCTAAGAGACCCAGTGTGTTCAAAAAAAAATCACGAAAGTAAAAAAAAAATTTTTTTTCAATTTTAAGAAATAATTCGATCGGAAATTTTCCTTAGACAACGAAGATGCCAATCGTTCAGAGCGCAATCGAATAATTCATATTGAATGAGTGAAAAAAATTGGCTTTTGGATCAGTTTTTTCAATTTTAAATTTTTCAATATGAATTCTTGGATTGCGCCCCGTATAAGTAACATTTTTGTTATCTACAGGAAATTTTGCTGTCAAATTTTTTTACTTTAAAAAATACACGAATCTCATAATTAATTCATAGGAATAGAGCGTATTATGCGAGGTTATATGAAATATGCGCCTAGAAGAATCGCAAAATATCAATTCAAACATGTCAAAAAGGAAAAAGCGACTGCGTTGCTGCTCGTTGTTTAAAATTGGCATTAATTAGCACATTAAGAGTCATCAAACTCCCAAAATACCGAGATGTAGTATTGTTTTTTATGAAAAAATTGTACATTACCCTAAACGTGAATTCAAAGAATATAAGCTTTTTAAATTTTCGTTATACGTCCGTGGTGATTTCAATTTTTTATAAATATTCTATTTTTTAAACGTTTCACTAAAATTTATCTCACTCCACTGTTTATACAGTAAATTTATGTAAATTGTTGGCAGAGTATACTCAAGTTATGCCAATTGATATTCTACGAAAGACACAGAAGTGTGCAACTTTTTGCAAAAAAGGGTAGAGTCTAAATTTTAATATAAATCAAACGTCAAGAGTTCACTTTTTGCTCAGTATTTATTGCGTGTAAATCCTCAAGGAAATAATGTAGGCAAATGCGTACGACAGCGTAACTCGATAGTGAACGTCATAGTAAAATTTTGCTCGATTCATGCAGTCGTTATGAATGAACAGTGACAGACTGTTCGTACTGCAACCATCTATCATGAACGTATGGATATAGAAACGTAAACACCTCGCAAGGCCGTTGTAACCGTGTGGGTGTGAAACCTTTCGATCGAGTTTATTCAACTCAACGATTAACATTTTTTTTTTCAAAACGATAAAATAAAAGGAAACGAAGAATAAATTACGCACACAGATAAAAGTCATTATAAATATATATTTCATGATCACACTTATACATACATCAGCGTAAATATAATTTTCATCAGAACCTATATGTAATTACAATATTAATTTTATCAAGTAGTCTGTCCAATTTAAGGTAGTACATCCGTAATGGTTAAATAAAAAAAAATTTCTTAGTTTTTCTTCGTACCATGTGATTTCACAGCTTAAGTTTATCAGAAAAACTTTTTATTAATACTCAAAATTCAGGGCCATCAAAGGGAATCCGTACTTGATAAGTATGTATAAAAATTAGGAAAATTATTTATTTTCCTAATTTTCTGCTTCTTAGAAATCGAGATATTTAAAGTTGAAAAAATCTAGAGTAGAAAAAAATGATGATTTTCGATAATGAATATCGCGAATTCTATGCAGAGAAACTTTTAAAAATTTACTACACATATGTACATGGCATCGAAGATGGTTTATGCAAAATTTGAAAAAAAAATTCATAAAATATCGTGGATGTACTACCTTAGGGAGTCGAATAAATTGACGTTACGGACTCTTCTGACGAAGCACTCCAAAATTTATCGACAATTTACTTATAATCTCTAATATATATATGCTTATCTAAAATTATATAATCCATTTCCGATATTTTTATTTTCTCAAGACCACCGTGCACATCTGACACACGTGTCCGTTGTATAAAAAAATACAGTGCTCTTTTATTTACAAAATAACGCAATTTGCTTTGTGAATATAAATATATATATATATATACATAGGGGTGTGCGCTCGTGTTTTTGTGTATACGGTTTGCGGATTCAGCAGACGAGCCTCCGAAAAGTGAGCACACGGGTTCTGCTAATACTGCCTGAGAGTACGATTAAAACTTTAGCTTGTCGTTCGGGTGGCTTCCCCGGCAGGATCTGCGAGCTAATTTTCTCGAACCCGGGGCAGCGTTTCTAATTTCGTTAGTCTTGAGTTTCGTTGCCTCGACGACACGAAACGTGTGCGCGAGTTCACCCAATCTTACGCACCGGGCCACCCGTCAAAATTTTCCGCCGTGACGACGTTGCATCAATTATTCTGCACCTCTTAATGCTACTCTCAATAATCGTTTTTAACTATACCGTTGGGATCAACCTTTTCGAGGATCGACTTATTTAAGTTTCACTCCTCGCCAATAAGACTCATTATTGTGGTCCAAAATAATATACACTGAAAACGAAATTTAGTTTATTCAACAAAATATTTGTTTCAATACGTTTAACGATATTATTTTGCAAATTGAACTAAATTTTTGGTTGATTTAACTCAAGTTTAATTATATCAAATAAACAAGTGTTGTTTCGACCAAATATTTTTCAACTAAATCTGTTCTCAGTGTAGATGGGCTCAATCGACAGTTTTAAGGATGAACTGGAGATACAATAAAAGTGAGCTCTTCGTTATAAATTTAAGATATATCTAGACTTTATATTTTTTTCATAGATTGGTCAATTTTTTCCTGCTAGCTGTAATATCGATTAACAATTTAAGGATTCATGGGACAGATAATCACAGCGAAAGGTCAATTCTTGATTACATTAAATTATAGTAAAATACAGACTCTGGGTTTTGCTAAAAAGTTGCCAATTTTTTGAGTCTTCGTTTCACCATCAATTAGGAACTTGAGCACATTTTGACAATAATTTTTTTATTGTTTAAACGATGGAAATAAAAAAAATTTAGTAAAACGTTTTGAAATTTTACCTGTACAAAATGAACACTGCTACGAATATATAATAAAAAATTCAGAAGAATCGCATATTTGAAAATTTGTATTTACCTCAATTTTACGAATTTTCCATAAGAAGCGAGAACAAAATACCAAAAATTTATCAAATTCTCATATTTTAAATAATAATATCGCTCATTCATTCTTAACCACTATTTTGAAACAATATTTGGTATTCCGTAAACAATTAAAAGTGAATAAATTTAGTGAAACCTTTTCAAATTTGAAACTTATTGACAACATCACATATCCAATATTGTGATATAAATTTGATATTGGTGTCATTTTTTTAAATAGTACTCAGAGCAAATATGTGAGTTTCCCATAAGAAGCAATGTTCAAATTCTAAAAGTTCAAAGTTTGATAACTCTGAAACCATTCAGTGTATCTTTTTGAAATTTGACACCAGAATTGTTCATACATTTGTCAACAAAATATTGAAAATGTAGCCACTCGTCACCGTTTTTAAAATAACGCCAGTTCATCCTTAAGCTGTTTCCAAAAATAATGCTGTGAACATTTTTCGCTGCGATATTGAATTATTGAATTATTGATATTCAATAATTATTGAATTATTGAATTATTGAATTATTCTTCATGTTTTAAGACTATTCTCGATCACTCGTAACTTTCGTTAAAACAAACATTTCCATTTGGTAAAAAAAACATTTATGCCTAAAATTAACATATTTAAGTAATGATTAATGGGATCAACGTTCCTCAAGTTTTCCACTGCTTTTTTTCAAAAATATAGCTGATAGAATTCTCGGTTGCAACATTGAGTTATTCATAACCATTTTTTAATTTTAGCCTTGTCGTTCAGTATCTTTATTAGAACGAAGCGTCCCGAGGATTAAATTTTTCGAGCTATATGCTTCATGAATAAGAAATTGATGTTTAAAAATAAAGCGTTTGAGAGCCCAATAATGGATTGAATTGATAGTCAAGATTACCATCGATTATTTTTTTTTACCTGGTACAATTTTTGATTGCAACTTTGCGTTATTCATCATTTTTATTTTTAGTTTTACTAAAAGGAGATTTGATTATGCAAGTTACACTTCATCAATAAGCCTCTTATTATTGTGTCACAAGTTATAGTTAAGATTTCCATTGCTTTTTTCAAAATTGTAACAGTTGTATTCTCGGTTGCAATATTGCATTATTCATTTCCACTTTTTATTTTTATTTTACTATTGATCGTTTGGTATTTTTATCAGGACGAGGCTTTTCGAATATTGAATTTACTAGAGTTGCACAACGCCAAAATGCTATTTTTATTTAAGTACTGAATAATGAATTCGATATATATTCAAGACTTCAATAACGTTTTTCAAAAATATAGCTGTAAAAATCATCGATTGGAGCTTTGCATAATTCATCACATTTTTTTAATTTTACTCTTTATCGTTCGAAATTTTTATTAGGACGAACCTTCTCGAGGATCGAAGTACTCGAGCTACTCTGTGTCGATGAGCCATTTGTGTTGAAAATTTAAATATTTAAGTACTGGATAATCGATCGAATCTGAAAATTTCAGTCCCTTTTTTTCTAGACATTTAGCTGGTGGAATTCTCGGTTGCGATATTACGTCATTCATCACCCTTCAATGTAAATTCTCGAACTTTCGGTATCCTCATTGGGACCGGCCTTTTCGAGGATTCAATTACTCCTTGTCGATAAACCATTTGCGTTTAAAATTTAAATATTTAAGCACGAGATAATGGGTCGAATCGTTAGTGAGAATTTCAATCCCTTTTTCCAGATACACACATTTATATATATAGTTTGTATGAATTCTCGTTTGTAACATCGTGTTATTAATCACTATTTAATTTTACTCTTAATTGCTCGTTGATTTCATTCGGATGGTTCTTCCCGAGGGTGGTACAATTTTTATCACGTCTATAAGACACTTGTGCTCACAAATTAAATATGTATTCATGTACTTTATATCTGGGTTAAATCGATAAGCATTTCTATTACTTTTTCAAAATATACTTGACAGAATTCTCGATTGAGACGTTGCACCAATCATCACTAATTACGTAGATTGTAGAGATTTTTGTTTTCAAAAAAGGTACTAGTAATGAGCAAAATTAACAGTGAGGTTTTCTATCATGACCAATCAAAAGTTTATCTGGCAAATTAGTTTTTTTTCGTACCTGACGATCTTTTAATTGGATAAAACCTGTTATTCCTTTCTAGTGAAGAATAATTATTTCGATTGATCGTCTGTTTTCAATCTATTTTCGTCTATTCTTCATTAACCAGTCTATCGTAGGCAAGATTGGTTCTCTCATCGTTTCGAAGGTACGCCGAGCCACCCAGATGATT
Source organism: Cremastinae sp. A BG-2022a (assembly GCA_030522545.1). Lineage (NCBI taxonomy): Eukaryota > Metazoa > Arthropoda > Insecta > Hymenoptera > Ichneumonidae > Cremastinae sp. A BG-2022a. The sequence continues at coordinate 6,570 of JAPYYW010000994.1, forward strand.
TTCTTAAAAATCCCAAGTTCCAATGACGACTTTTTTCCTCTCCGAAAAAAATATTCATACCTGCTATAAAAAATGATATGCCTTTAAATATTATCTCACGTTATTAAATACCTGTTATTTGTGGTAATTCGAAAAAGATTTTTAGTGGAGAAGAAAAGCGAAAGAATAGAAATAAATTTTAAAACATTTAAGGTAGTACATCCATCAAATCAAACATTTTTATCTTTGTTTTTGTCCATACTATGTGGTTTTACAGCATGATACAGACAATCCCAGAAAAAAGTAAATTTTTGACGTTTATTTCGTAAAAAGCAAACTCTGGCTTTTGCTAAAAAGTTGCCAATTTTTTGAGTCTTAATTAGCAACTTGAGGAATTAAATTGAAAATATTTTAGTAAAACGTTTTGAAATTATTATCTGGAACACTACTACGAGTGAATGAAAAAATTCATCAGAATCTCATATTTTGTAATTTGTATTCAATGCAAATTTACTAATCTCCATAAGAAGCAATGTTAAATCTCGACAACTTTAGAGCTTGATAACTCTTAAATCATTCGGTAAAACGATTTCAAATTTGGCACAAAGTTTTTTCATATGTTTAAGAATGAAATACCAAAATTTTATCAAATTCTCATATTTTTAAAAATATCGCTCATGCATCCTTAAGTTTATTAGAAAAAGTTGTTACGTATGTATAAAAATGAGGAAAAAAACTTTGTTACGATTTGAAAAAATTAGTCGAAGCTTCTTTAAAGTAATATAAAAACCTGTACCAAATTTCAACAAGTTTTACTTCTTAGAAGTCAAGATATCAAGATTTGAAGATTGCACTATTTAACACGTACTCTTATATGGGAGAGTAGAAAAAATGGTATTTTTCGTTAATGAATACCTCGAATTTTACAGAGAGAAACTTCTTAAAATTTAATACACATAGATGGCGTCAAGGATATTTTATGCAAAATTTCAAAAAATTCCTAAAAAAATCGTATCGTGAATGCACTACCTTAAAAAAAAGTAAATATTTATTCTTACCTCTGGTTTTTGAGCCTCGGCATTTCGAAAATTTAAACGATCTTCGGAAGTGGGCATTTTTGGGGAGAAGATGGAACGATAGAGTATCGATGCGAGGAGAGAACCAGCGATCGGACCGAACCAAAAGACCCAATGATAATTCCATCTATTGTTCCACACCGCTGGCCCCAACGATCTTGCAGGATTCATGCTGCAGCCTGTGTAAGGCGCGAATGCCATACACAGGACAGTCACACCGAGGGCAAATTTCATCGCCACGGAATCGGTATTTCTCTCATTTCGAATGTCCCATATACCGCAGGCCATGAACATCAAAATCGCAGTTGCAATAACCTCAACCAGGAAACCCTGAATGAGCGATATCTTCTCGTTGATCTCGGTGACACAAAAGCTCTCGGTGCTGTGCCCCTCATCCGTTCCATAAAGCAAATGTTGCGGTGTCATCGCCTGTATTTCATTATCAATCAAATTCATTAACTTATTATTAATTCATCAATTAATAACTCTACTTTCTTCTCGGAGGTAACTTTAGACGAAATTTTACTATTTTCTGGCACATATCACGCATGCAATTTTTAGTAAATAAAAAATTATCAGAATTGCTGCATTTCATTTTACGATTTTTACGATAAAATAATTATTTTAGGTATTAAATTTTCTCGTATTTCGTTAGATCATTTTTTAATACTATTTTTTAATTTGTACGATCGGGTTAGGTGGCTATTTTAAGGATTTATGGGACAGACAATCCCGGCATAAAGTAAATTCTTGATGTTAAATTCGATTGATGTAGAATGGGGCTTTAACTAAAAATTAGCATCCCGAGAATGCTTTAACAGTAATTTAAACATTTCTTATTGTTTAAATAATTAAATAAAAGAGAATTAAGTATTAGTAAAACGTTCTGAAATTACTGTCTATATACGAAATGAAAACTATTAAGATTTTAGCAATTATGGAGTTTGATAAATCTCAAACCATTCCGTAAAACGATTTTAAATTTTACACAACATTTTTTCATATGCTTAAAAACAACAAAAATTTATCAAATTTCCCATATTTTAAAAACTACCGCTCATATACACCCCTAAATTATTGAGAAATAAAAAAAGGAAGCTGCACTTTTCAGTCAAGTTTTCAAAGTTTGCTGAATTTCTAGATAAAAATAGTTATTATTTTTTAAATATAATTTGAAAAATGGTTTCTTTAGTGGAATCGGATCACCGAAACGTCGATTGTTTTTATAACTGTAGCTTATAAAAATTTTACGAAACGAACCTTCAACAGACCGTAGCCCATTATTCCACCAAAACACTGCGCTATGAAATAAACTGAAGCTGCTCGGAGAGATTTTTTACCAAGCACCACGGCGCCGATCGTAATAGCAGGATTTATGTGGGCATCGCTGATGTGACCAATGCTCTGCGAAAAAAATTTATTTCGATAAAGTAAAAATATATGCATTTGCAAGGAAGACAATGTAAACGAAAAAAAAATTAATTTTGACCAGAAAATATACATTGCGTATATGATACGTATATAAAAGGACAATGCAATCCAGTTTTTCTCAAATTTACATTCATTTGTTTATTGGCAAAGTAAAAGTATAGTAGTATTGAGATAGTTTTATAATTTCGTCATTTATGTAACATTTTGTTGAAAATTTTCACAATCTTCTTTAATATGATCTGCATATGTGTATCAAATTTAAAAAAGGGTTCCACCACGTATAGAAATCGAGATACTGATAAAAATCTAAATTTTCAGTGCTCTTCAATATAATAAGAGCTCTTGTTAAATATTGTGATTTTCAATCCTAAATATCTTTTGTTCTAGATGGTAAAGATTCTTAAAATTTAGCATAAAGCTATTTATTGAACTTCAATGAAGCTTCCTTTATTTTTTGAAAGAAATGTGAATTTTTTTTTATAATTTTCATACATGCATATTAAATACAGGTCACCTTTGATGGTCTTGCATTTTGAGTATGTTATTCTTGAATCAATTTGCGACAAATTTTCTTAACAAACTTAAGCTCAATAATCGTATGGAGAAAAACTGATACAAAATTTTTTATCAAACTGTATAGGTATAGAAATACTTCAAGTTAAAATTATACATTGAAAGTGTGGTAATGTTCTATACTTTTAACGTATATTTTTATCAAATAATGTGTAGCTTAAGGTATAGTTCGATGATGAACGCGTTCAGATTTTTGGGTTAAGCATATATCGTTGAGGCAGATTTATTAACTAAATTTCTTCCCAAGATAATTTGTTGAAAATTTGCATTAGAAGGTGTGAAAAATTTCAGGATGCTTCACAGTCTGGAAATTGAGACATTTACCTTCGAAAATCGCATCTTTTAACATCAGGCTTATGGGAGTTACCGAAAATTTTCGATTTTTAAGAATTAATGTTTCGTTTTCTAGATGGTGAATGATATCAAAATTTGGACACAAGTCTATGTATTAATTTCAATATACACCAATTTTCATCACGAATAAATCTTGGACGTTCTTCTTAAGAAACTTCTTAAAATTATTATTATGATTTTCATTATCTCACATAAAAGTACATCAAATATCATCATTTTTCAAGCTCATATTTATATGTACCTGAATAACGATCATAACTGCGAGGCCAAAGCCGAGTGCAGATTCGAATAAGTTCGGTTGATTACCGAGGCTCCCAACGCAGCCCAAACATCCGATTAAAACGAGAATTCCTGTTCCGATGAATTCAGCAAGAGCGATCTTCAGCGTTTCCCATGCCGAGCAGTCCTCCTGAAGGAGTTCTTTGATCCCTGTAAGAATAAGAGAAAAAAATAGTACCAGAGCGCAGAAAGTATTTCCAAACTGCTAATGGGGTTTAGGGAAAGCTGGCGAAAATAAATCTATCAAGTTCTATACATGTTAAAAGTATAGGAAATCGAAATTTGTTAAGTATACACGATGAACATTTGAGAGAACGTTCTTTATAACTAAAAAAAATTATATAAATTTAGAAAAAAGTCGTCTATACATATTGTTTTTCAGTAATCGAGTATTTAAATTTACGTTCTTATACACGAAATGTATAGCTATATTTTATCTAAAAATCGCTATATTTCATGGTTAAATTGTTCGTAAAGTACGTAGACGAAAATTCTAAAAAATGTCGTATTTTTAGGTATTTCATATGAAAGAATATCCTCTCCGAATTCGAACGAAATTTCATCATTTCGTCATGTGTATCGAAACACCTTAAAAATATAGGATATTGGAAAATATAATCTCCAAATAATAGAATCGATTATGAATGGTGATATCGTTGATTGATTTGAGAAAGGACGCATGGACTCCACAAAGTTAGCAGCTAAACCGGCTGGGAAAACGTGTGACCGCGAAATTAGTTAATGAAAAGCCTCGAATACGTATCGCACGAACGTTGAACCAGCAGTTTGATGTATGCTGGGTTCAGGAGGACCGACATTGGATTTGCATGAAGGTTCGTTTATGCAAATGTCCACAGTGCGCCTCGGGGGGTCAATGTTCTAAGTTCAATCCGGTATTTCCTCGCGTTTAGTTATAATTCTTGTCTTCCTCCGCATGTATCGATAAACCACCGAGAAACATATTCCATTACTCCGATTAAAGTTCAAATATAAACACTCAATCGCCAAATTGAACTACTCATACAAACAAACGCCTTTATTATATGCATATGAAAAAACTAATATTAATATAATATAAATGAATATTTTTCATTTGTTAAAATACAATACGTCATTTAAATTGTTTATTAATTAATGAGAAAATTGTCACTATTGTAAAATTAAGGTGTACTCCAATCATTTCTTTGAAGTCGAGTGATTCTGCTACTCGTACTTATAAATTCTATTCCTGACTTTATAATCCTTTTTAATACATGTCAGATTCGTGAGAAAAGGATAATTTATTAAGGTAGGAGTTGCGTGACGGTCTATTCAAAAGTTTGGCTGTACGTGTTAGTTAAATGTTAAATCATTACTTGACATTTTATCAGATAGAATTTCTTCAAAATTTATAGTAATCTTCTTTGACGTCATATTAAGGTGATGCGAAACACACAATTTTGAATGAATTTTCGGACAAATCCCACACTCGTATTTTTCAAGCAAATTAATTGAAATTTGAATGTGTTATGCAGTGTACGCTGTACTAGGACGTGAGACTCTTGAAATTTCCAAAAATAAAAAATAAACCAAAAGAAAAAAAGAATTCGTTAATCGTTTTTTAAAATTCGAAGAATGTCATGCACTAGTATAATATACACTGCATAACCTATTCAAATTTCAAATAAATTGCTTGAAAAATACGAGCGTGGGATATGCCCGAAAATAAACTTAAAACTGTGTGTTTCACATCATCTTAAGATGTATGATAAATTTAAAGAGGCTTCACCATGTGATAATCGAGATGTTTATTTTTAAAAATAGTCACTTTTAACTTTTATGAGATATTTAAAAATGCAACGATTTTCAAAAATTAATATCTCGATTACTCGATGGTGAAGCTTCATAAAATTTGATACACTATTTCAACATGACATCAAAGAAAATTTGTGCAAATTTTCAAGAAATTCAAGAAATTCAAATTCAAGAAATTTGATCGTCAGGGACTCAAAAATACATATTTCGTATAATAAATGACTTGGTAAAATACAACTTTTGAATTTTTAATATCGTCTATTTGGTTTTATTTATCAACTAGCTCGACTTTGAGAATTTTTCATTAAAAAACAAAACGGTCAATTTTGTTAAAATAAAAAAAAAATAGGTTAATCAAGTATTTTTCTGAATAAAAAAAATTAAGTTGATTGATCAATGTTGAATTTGCCTTAATGAACGAACTTCTCTAGTGAAATTTTTTGCTGTCGTCGTTCGTGAAAAATGAAACTTTTGATTGTTCCGTTAGATAATTCTCCTTTTGTGTTTCACGACGAGTTAAAGTCCGCGCTATGCTTCGCAAGATTTCCATCTCTTATTCTCGGTTTATCAAAAGTGAGTGCGAGCGAATTGAAGATATTCTCGTCGCAATTACGATGAAAGTCACGAAGAATAATTACGAGAATCGTGAAAGCAAGAAATTCGTCATTATTGGTATACACGTTGGATATGTTGGTTTTTGAGTGAAAGGATAGCATATCTTCTATTAAATTTTTTTTCTCTCTCCTTCTACATCATCTCTATTCATTAAAAAATTTTCTGACATTCCGAATTCCTCATTATTTCGATGAAATCAACAAAATTTACAATATTTTTCATTAAACTCAACACGTTGCACTTAAAATTTTAATTCGCATTCGGATATTTAAAAATTCATTCAGGTCGCGATCATCCTTTGATAGAGATTTAAAAAAACGAGAAAATGTGCCGAATAACTTTCTGTGTTACCAGGCATTGGTAACTGACAGCTTTTGATAAACGATCGATATCGGTGGTCTCTCCATTTTCACTGTCGAGACGAACACGTTGAAATATTCTCTGACGAACCGATTAGAGAAAATAAGTTATTGATTAGTCATTTATTACTGGATGATTTTTCAATTTTATATTTAAACTACATTTCTTTTCTACTCACTGACCTATTCTGTTTGTAAACTTTCATTCGAGAAAAAGTATTTAAAAATACGATTAGTATCGAGTCGACAGTTTTTTTTTAATTTTAAAGTCGATCGTTCACAATATCAATTTTTTCAATCGACCGACCCAAGGTCTCTTCTCTGGTTTCGCTGCATGCAGATGTTCGCCTAACATTCCGTAAAGCAATTTTGAAAAGCGCAATTAGCCGCACGCGCTCGACGATCGAACGTCATATCGCGAATTATGACGGATTAAAAAAAACAGATTTACATTTTTTAATACATACATATATACGAAAGAGTAAGAGAAATGAATATCAAACGTATACACATTTCCGCATAACCATCATTTTCGTGTCTTTTGATATTTAAGAAATGACTAAATTGTACTAGTTAAAATTACACGGAAATAATTAAAACAATTTTTTTTAGAAAGTTGAAGAAAATTATCTAGAGGACAACAATTCAAACAGTATGATTTGTAGGTCATATTTTATACGGTTTCAATTTAAAATGCTTAGTTATAAAGAAAGATTGTTACGTTTAAAATATAATAGAGTTCCCGAGATTCTGATTGGCTTGCGTATATTTTCATTTCGCTTTAGTCGTGACAAATTGTACTAGTTAAAATTACAAAGAAAAAATTGAAAGAATTTTTTTTTTAAACATTGAAAAAAAATTATCTAGAGGAAAAAGATATAAAAAATTTGATTAGTAAGTTGTATTTTATACGATTTTAATTTTAAATGGTTTATAACGAAAGATTGTTACGTTTATAATAGAATAGAGTTCCCGAGATTCTGATTGGCTTATACGTATATTTTCATTTTGCTTTAGTCGTGATTAAATTCATTTATCTCGTAATGTGACAGTTTATGGAAACCACTAACTTGATAATTCACGCTCTAAATGAGTTTTGTATCAAATCTGTCAAATTTTGTCGTGGAAAAATCTGAAGCTGAATTAAATATAGTTAATAAAAGCTATGCAAATAAAAAAATGTATGAGATACACGTGGAAAAAAAATCCCAATTTGTATACAACACTGCACGAAAGAAAAATTGCTCACTTTTTTTAAATCAAAGATTCTGAATTACTGAATAATTGAAGAGTTATCAAATTCTGGATTTGTACTTATAAATATAAATTTCAAAATACAAGAACTTTTTAAACTTTTTAAATGCATTTATAGTAGAGTGCAGATTTTTTATATATAGTAATTTTAAGACATTTTTTATGAAGTATACTCAGGCTGTTAATAAATAGGTTAAGGCACAGAAGATATGCAATTTAGATACGAAGACATAGTTTGAATTTTACGAATTGAACGTCTAAAATTAATTTTTTATTAGACTTGTATCATCACCAGATTTTCATATACCCTCAATAGTACACAATATATTTTTCTGGATATTTCTTACTTTGTTGAAATAGTATAAATCAGACCCCAATTATACATATTATCGATAATATAACATAATTAAAAACAAAACGTATATAACGAGTAACTTGGAGACATATAAAGAGAAAGCTTGTGTTTGAAATATTTAACATGCTAATCGTTGAAATTATAAGAAATTACCATTTAAAAACAAAAAAGTAGCATGCAAAAATTATGCCAAGTAATTGTTAAAACTGTAGAAAGATTTATTGAGGAAGTCGTTTGCAGAATTTCGTTGTTAGAGAAGATATTCTGAAAGAAAAGTGTGGTAGAATTTATCTGTTGATTATCATAAATCTAGATATATGTAGTATTTTTAGTTCCTGCTCATTAAAATTTGTTTTAAAAAAATGGGTATTAGATTTTGGTGTGCATATATACCTGTTGTTATTTAAAATCTTAAGGATGTATAAGCGATTTTTTGAAACATATGAAAGTTTTATATATCTTCAGAATTTCTTAAAAATTTGCACAAATTGAAAAATATGAGATTCTGGTGATTTTTTCAAATATACATGTTCGTAGTAGTGTTCATTTTGTATAGACGTCAATTCAAGAATGCCATACTAAATGCCATACAAAATTATCTTTAACATATATTTAAGGCATTACTACGGTAAACCCATACCATGTGTAATCGATCTCAAATTTGGTATATTTTCTATTTGTACATCTCTCTACAAAATTTCAAACCGATTAACTCATACATTTACGAGATATTTATTGGCGAAAATCACATTTCTCTGTACTGCCCCATATTAACTTTAAATATCTTGACTTCCTATGAATGAAATTTTGTACAGTCCTATATCCCTATATTAAAAAAAAATGAGGCCTCTAATCGATAGAGCGCATTATGCGAAGCACAGTAACTTTTGGCTAATCTCTAATCATTAAAAAAAATTCAACGTGCGCTACTTTGGAAATAATGACCTTGATGTTTGAATCATTCATTCCGTCTTGAAAAAATTTTCAGGAATTACTCATTATAAAGCCGATTATATGGTCCAGGACACGAAAAGATATGGCCACTTGAAATTTTGACATTTTCCTATTTTCGATTCTCGAAAAATCAGGCTGGAGGTCCTCGAACACGCTAAATTTTCTCAGCTTATGTGAAATAAACTTGCAACACAATATCCTATTATTCATGTTAAATATACCTGGACAGTTCGGGGGTCGTAAACTAAAAAAAAAAGAGAGAAAATCCATCGATCGTAACGAGGAAAAAAAATTTTCAAATTTTCGTTAATCCCTCGGTCATTAGTGTTTCCATGGTGATCGGTCGAGGTCGAGTGAAAAACCGATTATAGTCTTAATTGTTAGGTTTTATGACGAAATTTGGAATCAGTAGGCCGGTATAAAGTGTCGGGATAAGACGTGTCGGGTCTCGCCAGGTAGTTTGTTTTACCGAAAAACATTTTGCAAAAATAATTCGACAAGTTCAATCGAGTGTTGTCAGTTCCAGTGTAATTTTCAATCATATCAAAAGTGAATAGTTTAGTGTTTCTAATTTTTATTATCGTTTCGAAATATTTCAAAAAATGTGGGTATGGATGAAACTGCTGTAAAATTGATGCAAATAATCTCGATCCCACTATTTTATTCTACAAATTATAATTCCCATTATATTAAACATTATATGTAGTCTTTTTCGAGGTTGTTAAATTCGAATGAACTGTTTTCTAAAAGCGGCTTATTTTGCATGGAATAACTGGATTTTTCATCATAAATTATTAGTCCTGTATATTTTCAATCAACCATATAGATTCGATGGTCCGTTTTTTAATTTTATTCAAAATAATTCCAAAAATATTGAGTTTTGTATAGTGCTGGTGACTAAAGTGCAATAAAAGTCCCACGGAATATATTGAGCAGAAAATTAGGCAGATTCGTTTCGTGTCTATAAATCTGGATTTTACGAATTTAATGTCAATAACAATTTGTTACTTTTCGCTGTGATTGTCCCATAAATCCATAAAAATGTATATCTAGTTCTGCTCAATAGATATATTTCCCTGTAAAAAATAATGAGGATATAGTTGTGACTTTATGGAGTGAAATGCACTATCGTGATTTCTCTCGGTGCAGGACGTTGGTTCGCGGTCTGCGAAAGTATACAGTCGCATAAACAATCCGCAGCGCACGCGTGACCGCGTCGAGGGCTGCAAGTGTGACAGTGGGTCAAGTTCGCGGACCGGTTAACGACCCCGGCCTTCTCCCACGGATTATTCTTCCTCACCTGCTGTTTCACCTGTTATTCGCTTCGGCAAGAATTTTTATTCGACTCGCGTTACGCGCAAACCCGTTCTTCTTCCAACATTTCCAAAATGAATAAGCCAAACGAAATGTTTGGCTTATTATTTCAAATATGTATATGTGACTACGAAGAAAAAAAAAAGCTGAACGAGTGTCTCACGATAAATTTCATCTCGTTTCCACGCACTTCGATCACTCGTCATTGCGATTCGTAATCAATCGTTATCGGCGTATCCTCCCACTGTACAAATATTTTCGTTTCGACTGCCTACATTATTTTCATACTTGAACATTCGAATTGAGACACCTAGACTGCGTAATCAATGTTTCATACGAAGATACTGGTACTTGAATTCGGTACACGTTACCTGTCGGGCACCTTGGTTACCGATACCGTAAGCAAATTAGCCAAAATTCTCCTTATTACCATTATCGTGTCTTGAAAAATATTATATAATAGGATAATTAGTCTCGTTAATGTCTTTAAGGTATTTCTACCTATATAATGCAAAATCATCATTTGACATTTTTTTTCTATAGATTAAAAACAAAACTATATGAACTAGATAAAAAACTAAATTAATGTATAAAGATTGGTGCTAAATTTAAGAAGGCTTTATCATCTAGAAATTAAGATATTTCATGTTGAAAATTTTTTAATCACCTCATTTTAATTAATGTTCTAGACATTTAATCCATAAATATTGTCAATAATTAAAGAAAGTATGTGAAAACATAATTGGAAATAAAGCTTTTGAGGATAAATATTTCGTTGAAAGTTGGTCAATTGACTTCTTCGTCGTCAGCTCACGTTGCCAGTTTTTTTGAGGTTAACCATAGGAGATTCAACATATAATTGCAAATATTTCGATAATTTTGTACTTCAACAACTTACTTTATTAACGACTCCCTGTGAATCGTTGGCAATTAATTAAAAAGTGTATCAAAATTTTTCAAATTATATTTTAAATTCGATTCAAGAAATATGTTGAGCATTCCACCATAAGAGCCGATGTTATAATTGCATAATTTGAAATTAAATTACTCATTTAAATGATCAATGACCTACTGTACAATTTTTTTTTCCTTTCTGTACAGTTTTATTAACTCCACAACATATATGTATATTTAAAAAAAAGGTTTTTATCTAATAACACTCATATCAGTACGACCTCCTTAACACAGGCTCTTATGGAAAGTTACGATTTTCAACAATAAATACATCTCGATTTCTAAATAATGAAACCATTAAAAATTTGACACACATTTGAGTATCAGGTTAAGAACATCATCTGTGCAAAATTAAAAAAATTTCTATAGAAAAATGTTTACCATAGAACCACTATAAAACTACCTTAACCAAATTATACCTCCTGATTTTTTCTTATTAGAAAAAATATTGAAAGTATAGTAAATAGCTTCGGAGTAACGATAATAATAATAATAAAAAAACGTGCTCGATTATTGAACACTTGAATGCAAACGCTTGATCGCTGATACATCAGCTCCATTTGTCAAAGGCGTCCAATAAAAGCCATATTTGAAAAACATACGACGAAGTTAACGTCGTCGTAGTTTATTTGCTTTGAGACAAAGGTGATTGTTCTATGCTCGAGACTTTTGTAGCAGCTTTAAATCGCTCAATTGTATTTTTATTTTGCAATGGTTACAATCATTGCAGAAATAAATAATATTTTGAAGGAATGTTTTTGCAAAAAAATTCGGTGCTATTTAATTTTTTTAAATTATTATTTGGTGAAAGTATACTTTTTAATGCTTAGTAACAAATTTTATTATATTATGATGAACCTGTGATTATCTGCTTTTTTTGTTTCACATCGCACCAACGTTTTCGTTACGAGTAAAAGTAGCTCTTCCCACATGCGGAACGATTTAACGACACAGTAAAGTAATTTTCTTAATTTCTTGTCGTCACACGCCTTGGTCACACTTTCCTAGGATATTTCGAATCGTAATTTCTTCATTTGAATTAATTATAAAAATTATAGTGAGCCCAGGATTCCTCAGAATGAACGTTCCGGCGATGTCGAGAGAAAGAGAGAGAATATACAAATATGAAATGGGAGAAAAAACGTTTCTACAGTTATTATAATTTCCCCATTTCGTAATCTCTCCCGGCATCGCAATCGATATTCCGTTCGCTGATGCGAATTCTATAATAGCTCTCGTATCACTTTTGCAACCGAGAAAAAACATGCAACCGTATTATTTCCAAATTTTTTTACATTGACTTCCATTTAGTGAAAAAAGAAACATTTTTTTTTTAACTTCACTGTTAACTTTGCAGTTTGGGCACACTTTTTGTAACGAAAGAAAGACTGATATGAGTTCGGAACGAACAATTTTTTATAACTCGAAAAAAAAACATGCAATCGTTTTATTTCCAAATTTTTTTAAATTGACTTCCATTTAGTGAAAAAAGAAACATTTTTTTTTCTTTTAACTTCACTATTAACTTTGCAGTTTGGGCATACTTTTTGTAACGAAAGAAAGACTGATATGAGTTCGAAACGAACAATTTTTTATAACTCGAAAAAAACATGCAATCGTTTTATTTCCAAATTTTTTTAAATTGACTTCCATTTAGTAAAAAAAGAAACATTTTTTTTCTTTTAAATTTACTGTTAACTTTGCAGTTTGGGCACACTTTTTGTAACGAAAGAAAGACTGATATGAGTTCGGAACGAACAATTTTTAATAACTCGAAAAAAAAACATGCAATCGTTTTATTTCCAAATTTTTTTAAATTGACTTCCATTTAGTGAAAAAAGAAACATTTTTTTTCTTTTAACTTCACTGTTAACTTTGCACAGTTTGGGCACACTTTTTGTAACGAAAGAAAGACTGATATGAGTTCGAAACGAATAATTTTTTATAACTCGGAAATAACTCACGTAGGGGATGCGGATAATCTTGATTTGAAAAATTACGACAATCACACGTACGAATCTCTTTCCGGCTAACTCTTTTTGTTTTTACAACTTCTTTCATTATTCGACGAATAAAGCGACTTTCTACGAGCGTTGAGACACAGAACTTGGTCCCGAAACAATCTCAAGAATTCAGGTATAAGCCGCTTTATATAGCGCTCTGAAATATTTATCTTTCGGCGTGCAAAGAAGTAGGGTTGATCATGAAAAAATCGTAAAAAAAACATGATTCGTTATCTATACTTTCGTTGGAAGATGATACACATCTTGATCAAAATTCAAATACTTGACTCTTCTATCTCGATATTGATCAAACTAAATACATGTAATTTTTTTACATACTACTATAATTTTTGCAAATGATAAGATTTACAAAAAAATATGTCATACATTTTTTATTCGAGTATCACGATAACGTGTATTAAGGTAGCTTACTCGGTAGAATTAGGTTTACAAATAATGATGAAACGAAAGGACTTGAAAATCTTATATTTCTAGAGTTTGACATGTTAAGAAGAAGAAATGATGAAAAATGTAACATTATATAGTCTAAAAATAACACGAAGAAATATTTCAAAATTCCAATTCTTGATATCAATTTTTGTACCTTTTATCTATTTTAATTAAAATTCAAACTTTTAGTTAATATATTTTTGAATATAGACGGTTGAAGTAGTACAACCGCAAAACCATGCCTAGACAGATTTTCTGCAAATTTGCAAAACATCTGTCAAATTCTACGAAGCTTTATCATCTCGAAATCGAGATGTCATATATTGAAAATCGTCGCTTTTTTCAATCTTCCATAAGAGTTCGAAGGTATCATTTTTTTCAAAATTGTTTCATAAATAACCGCATATAGTAGAGCCTCTTTAAATTTTGCAAGTGTATTTTAGCTCAAGAAATTTCAAGTTAAGATTTTATATTTAGTTAACGTGTAAGGGCAAACTTTTAAATATATTGTCTATCTTATACCACCTTAAAATTGTAATTTTCTTACATGTTAGATAAACATATATCTGTCGAGAGACAATTATCGCGAAAATTGTGAAATTCCTTATTCCTTGACCAAGGTAATTTTAAAGATGTATGAGCGATATTTTGAAAAATATGAGAATTTTAATAATTTTTTATATTTTGATCTTAAGTATGTGAAAAAATGTATTGCCGAATTTAAAATCGTTTTACTGAATGGTTTAAGAGTTCTTATCAAACTCCAAAATTGCTGAGATATAACATTGCTTCGTATGAAAAATTCGTAAATTTGCACTAAATACAAATTTAAAACTTATGAAATTCTTGATGTGAATTTTTTTTATATGTGCCTAGTAGTGTTCATTCTGTATGAAGAGTAATAGTCTCAAGTTGTTAATAGATAATAAAATTTGACAACTTTTTAGCGAAAACCACAGTCAGGATTTTACGAATTTAACGTTAAGAATTTTTACTTTTTGCTGAGATTATATGTCACCTGTACATCCTTAAATAAGCAATCTTTCATTTAAAATTTTTTAAGATTTGAAACAGTGAATCTTTCGAAAAATTGGCCAATACGTTAATAATCATATTTCGGGTACATGCGTAGATATTTCCGTGTAATTTTCTAAAAAATATACAATTTCCAACGGTTGACGAGAAAATTACTGAATAAGAAATATTTTTAAAGCAATTTTGCAATTTAACACGAAAACCTTTTGCCACAAAATATATCAAAAACAGTTTACGAAAAATGTTAATTTGTGAATGAATAGAAGGCTCTGCACGTGGCTTACAACAAGTTGTTTCTATCGATTGTGCGTCGAAACGTAACATTACGGTACTATTCCGTACAATCGCTTTGACTCTCGCTTCCGAATCTACGAGTAAGCAGAGACGCCCGCGGAGTCTCTCTCTCGAATTTCCCCGATCAATACTCTGGGTCATGGGGGTCCAGACGACCCTGAAAACGTCCCAGCCTTCCTCGTGAATATATACCAGATGTACGCGCGAATATCGCACAGGTACAGGTATTTTTCCACTCAAAATATCAGGAATTTCATTTAATAATACAAATAATAATAAAAAAAATAAAAATTGACACACGTACGTCAATATGAAAAAAATCGTAGTCAAAACGAGGAAAATATTCATTTTCGCTAACAAATTGTCTCGCTCGAAGTTAGAACGATGATCTGAGAATGGAGAAGAGTAAAATTGTACTACTGACCATTAGTTTGGACTAATTGGATTAGCAAGAGAGGCACCGATAATCGTGAGGCCAATAGAAATGCTTCGAGAGAGAAAAAAAGGTGTTCAACTCTACGGGTGCAACTTTTAGATGTATTTGAGCGAGTGATAAGATGCATCGTTCGTGTAAATCAACGGTACATCGCTTACTTTCTTTTCCAGTGAAATTCTGTACTGTTCATATCGGGACTTTGGAGTTCGAACAAGCGTCGTATTTTTTTTACATTCGCGTACACATTAGCGTGCACAAAAAAATTTACTCTGAACTCACGAGTACTAAATATGATTTTATAAATCTAAAAAAATATTTTTAAATGTAAAAATGTCTTTATGTACTTTTTTGTACGTGAAAACATGTTTTTAATATAAAATTTCATATAGTATTGATATAGTTAAAAACCGAAATAAATTATTTTTAATTTTTTACATTCGTGTACATTACTATGCACAAAAATGTTTAATCTGAACTCACAAGTACTAAATATGATTTTATACACTTAAAAAAAATTTAAAATATGTAAAAATGATTTTATGTACCTGAGAAAATGTTTCTGATATAAAATTTCATATAGTATTCGTATATAGTTAATAACGACATTAAATGCTTTTTACTTGATGGTGTTTAAATGAAGAGAACAATACGAAATTTAATTCATTTTCGTACTTACATCTTGCTTTGAATTTTTCTTTCGCGTTCTGCAGCCTCGGGCTCGACGTCAGTGAGATACCGGTAACTTTGTTTTTCGTTGATGAATTTTCTGTTATACTCGAGCGCGATATTATCGATACGCCACCTTGCTCCATATCGACCTGTGCTTGCTTATTCTCCTTTCTGATGTTACCTGGTTAACAGATTATTGAAACAATCGACGATATAATGATTTTCAATCGCGATAAATATTCGTACAATGATAAAAAAAAACAAAAAAGAATAGGAAAGGTAAAGTTCTAAAAACGAACGAAATTTCTGTACTGCAACCGTCAAATTAAGCAATGCCATGAATGCAAAGACGTACGTTGAGATATGAAACGTCTTCATTATTTTTCATTTTTTTTTAGAATTTTCTCCATGATTTATGTCTCGACGAGTAGATTTTTATTCGAATACAAATCTCTGTTCAAACAATGTGCCTTTTTCATCAACTTATCTCTTGAAATAGAGACACCGAATACATTCTTCCAATGAGCAATTAATTTCTGCTCGATCCCTCAAATCGTTGAGCAAAGTCGCTCGCTACTGGAATATCTTTCTATCTCGTTGATACTCAAACTTAATCATTATCAGATTTATCAGTGGGCTTTTGATTCCTCTCAATACCTTTGCAAACAGGCATCAACGTCGAAGAATGGTACAAAAATGCTTCGTGGTTGTTACAGGTGATAAATCATA
Source organism: Cremastinae sp. A BG-2022a (assembly GCA_030522545.1). Lineage (NCBI taxonomy): Eukaryota > Metazoa > Arthropoda > Insecta > Hymenoptera > Ichneumonidae > Cremastinae sp. A BG-2022a. The sequence goes on from JAPYYW010000994.1 coordinate 23,477, forward strand.
GCGAAAAAAAAAATTCGAGCAGATAAAGAAGTAGATGCGAACTTTCAAAAATGTTTCGACGATTATTTTCATTTTTTTACTACAACGAAAATTCTATTTTTATTTCCACTTACCAGTGGTCGTCGAGAACGTCGAGATTGAGGAAAACAATTAGAAGTTGCTCCAAAATTCGTACAGGTCGGTTTTTTTTTCGCGTGAGTATTGTTATTTGTTGATTAATTAGTCGGGGAAGAGAGATAAGTTTTTCAAAAGTGCACGCTCGTTTTTGACGTTGAACACGCGGGGCCTCGTGTACGTCGGAAGGTTTTGTTTATGTCGCTTTCGTATTGTCGCGTGGCTCGTAACAGACTGAAACGTTTCGCTTCTCCGACGTGCGTCTATATGTAGAAAACTCTCCGCGCTGCTTCTCTGATGCTGACTATAACGAATCAGAGAGCTCTCCCAGGCCGGCACGCTTCCGAAACAGCCGCGATCATTCCCAAAACTCAATATCCGACCAAGTCGCAGTGCACGATCCTTCGCTGACTTTTTTTTTCCTTGAAGATCTCCACGCGACGATTTCAACGATTTATTCGTCACTGCGATGAGGATTTTTTTTTCGATCCTCGAATAACGATTAAATAATCGTTCGGTAATTTTAGATTTATTTTTTTGATTTGTGTAACGCGGATTTTAACTCTTTTTTTTTCATTTTTTCATTTTTACGTGGATTTGTTTCGTAGCGAAGGTCTCGTATTTTTTATTTGTTTTTTTAAATTGTTTTTAATGAGCAATGGAGGTAGGGAGGAAGTGATAGTATCTGGAAATTTCGTGTAACCCGGAAAGACTGTTCGACGTGAATCGAAAGTAGAACGAGCTTACTATGTAGGTCGGTCTGGGTCACGGTTAAAAGCCGAGCTGTCCCGTACATCTCCGAGAATTCACGAACTTTATTCAAGATCACAGTTGTCTGCATTCCTCGATTCTCTGTAATAAATGCATACACGTAATCCCATGCAAAGTTCAATGCACGAGAATTTCGAGTATCGACACACAAAGATCATTTTAGAGGAAAAATTACTTTTTTTTTCATACTGTGCCAACAGTTTCGAAAAATTTATCGATTTTTCGTCCAAATCATAATAATTATTACTATACAAAATAATCAAAATTTCTATGGTTTTGTATTTTAAAAATCCTTAGAATTTTCAAATTGTTACCAAAGTACTGTTCAATATAGTAATTTGTCGTATAAAGTTCTCTCCGTGCATTTTTTGGTAAAGCGTATTTCAAAAATTCACGAAATTAATCTTCGTTTAATTTGAGCAAAAATAAAGTTATGAGAAAATTGTTGTCTAATCAGATTTTTTACTATTATAAATAAAAACATAGTTATTATATTTCTATAAAATGATTAAAATTGCTATACGTTTTGTAATTAAAAAATGCTAAGAATTTCCGAATTGTTACCAAAGTATTATTTAATATAGAAATTTGTCGTATAAAGTTCTCTCCGTGCATTTTTTGGTAAAGCATATTTCAAAAATTCACGCAAAGATAATTCACAAAATTTATCTTTGTTCAATTTGAGAAAAAAAAAGTCATGAGAAAATTGTTTCCTAATGATATTATTTTTTAAAGTGCGGGATTATTTTTTTTTTAAAGTTCACGATCTACAAGAGTTGTCGAGGTCGAAAGATATGTCAGATACGACCTTAAGTTTGAGACTTTCGAGAAATTCTCCTGTATATTTTTCACTTGCAAGAAATAACAGAGAGCTTCTCTCGTGTTTTTGTTCAACCTCGAAGATTTTTTTCTCTCGATGCGAGCGATGCGTAAATCGAGATAAAGCAGCCCTTCGGATATTTCGCTTTGATCGATGAAAAAAAAACACAATCGCCTGGAGATCCTGCGAGTTTACTTCCTGAAAGGCAAGGCCCCCCTTTCCTTCCACACGAGTCTTTTTTCTTTGCTGCTGACATTGACTCTCTCCACAATTTAAGGAGTTTCTAGCACAATCGTCAAATTCAAATGTTATTTCACGTATTAACTAAAGCTAAAATTATCACGTTTAATTTTTTTATCGATCATTTTTTTATGTCTTGTGAATTTTTCGAACATTATACTAAAATGTTTAAAAAATTTGGGAAACTTTCATCGTCCAGTCATCGAGATATACAGTTATTAAAATTGCAACTTGGGCTCTCGAGATAGTACAGTCTTTAAGTTTTCTTATAGTTTTTCTTTGCATGAATTGTGCAAAAATGTTTGAATATACTCGAAACTTACGTATCGTCATCTTTACAAAGATTCACTGCACAAAATTTGAAATATAAAAAAATAAATGATTGCTTATTACATTTTCAATTATATTTTAAACAAAATAGAGTTTAATAGAGTTTATTCCATGAAAGTATGTACTTAAAAGTAACATTTTTCAATCTCTTGATACGAGATAATAAGGTCCCTTTGACTGATTTCGTCTTATCGAAAGATCTTTTTCGATTAATTTCAGATCTCAGCGAGCTTCTTTCAATTCGTATTTATTTATGTTTATTGAAGAATCTTCATTATCTCGAGCATCTTGACTTTGATAACCCGCATATTTCCCGACGAAAGTCGAACGAACTAGAAAATGTTGGCAGGTGAAGAAACCTCGCGGATTCTCCCATGCAGTTTCCTTCAGATCTCGTAAACCTAAAATCGTCGGAGCATGAACGAAAGTGTGGAAGTTTAATCATGCAGGAATGCAGGAAAACGTGACGAGAAAGAGGGATTTCGATGGCTTTGCAATATATACGATCGTGCACTCGCAATGATGTTTCTTTCAAGAATGATCGTTCAGCTGCTGTCTGAATCTTCGTCGATTCCTGTCTCCTTAAGTATAGTACATCCATACGTCAAATCCATCCAGTCAAATCAGACATTTTTATTTTAGTTTTTCTTCGTATCATGTGGTTTTACAGCTTTAAGGTAGTTCTATTAAAACATCGTTTTCTTATAGGAATTTGTTGAAAATTTTCAAAAACCTTCTTTGATACAATGTGTAAATACTATTTTCTGCAATCTCCCATAAGAGCACGTATTGATATCTTGACGTCTGGGTAGTGAAAATTCTTGATATTTTGTACACGTTTTTAAAGTATATTAAGAAATTTTCCTTTATTTTTCTAAAAAAATCCTAATATTTTGATTTTCCTAATTTTCATGCATACGTAGCAAATACAGATAATCTTGAATGACTTTGAATTTTAACCTATGTTGTTCTTGAAACAATTTGGAACGACTTTTCTTAATTGACTTAAGCCCAAAAACTACATGGTATGTATGGAAATGAATTGAGATAAAAACTTTTGATTTGACTATATCGATGGAGCTACCTTAAGTTTATTAGAAAAAGTTGTTACTAATTGATTAAAAAACAACATACTCAAAATTCAAGGTCATCCAAGGTGACCCGTACTTGATACGTATGTACGAAAATTAGAAAAAAAAATTTTTTTACAATTTTTCAAAAAAACCAATTAAAGTTTCTTTGAAGTACTATAAAAAGCTGTACCAAATTTCAAGAAGTTCTACTTCTTAAATTTCAATATACTTACAGTTGAAGATCGTAATATTTAACACGTGCTCTTATGGAAGAGTAGAAAAAATTGTGATTTTCGTTAACGAATATCTCAAATTCTATGCAGAGAAACTTCTAAAATTTTTAATACACACATATACATGGCATCAAAGATAGTTTATACAAAATTTTAAAACAAATTCCTAAAAAGATCTTATCCTGGATGTACTACCTTAAAATTGAGAGAGACAGGTTTTAGAGAGAGAGAGAGAAAGAGATAGAGAAAATTCAAATGCTTGACGAGTCCTCGGGATTGGAGTGAGTGATCGAGAACATATTGCATTACGAAATACAAACATGTCGTCGAGTAAATCCTATACAGAAATCTGCAATCGACGAGTCATTTGTCCTTTCTCAATAAAAAGAGAGCTAACTCCCTCGTTCCCCCGGAGTCTTGGCCCTGATATCGACAATTGATTGCACTTTTTGCTTCTCTCGTAGACGTCAACGCTGAGCGATTGTTCCTCCTTTCCGTACACCAAAGAAATTGAATATATTTTCCATAACTTTTTCAAGCCATGATCTCCATTGTCCCAGTTGTCATTCTGATAGAAATATGCGTTATTTTATAGGAGGCTGATGTTGGATCGACCGATTCATAAAATAGGTCGTTGAAAACAATAGAAAAAAAATTTCTTACTTTTATGAAAGCAATAAAATCTTCGGCTTATTATCTGAAAATTATTATGTTAGAATAATGAATGTTATTATCGTTTTTCAAGAATTTTATTGAATATTTGTATACAGCGTTGAGGAAAAATTAAATAATTAAACGTTATAATTATTCTATTTCTATTGTCGTTAATCGGTTGGATACAATTGTGTCAGCGAAAGTGAGATAACGTAGAAAAAGAGAATCGTAGAAAAAAAATCTTATTACGTCAAACCACATTTTGCATAACAATTTAAAACTCTTCGTCTTCCGGCTGTACCACTCGTCGGGATCCTCCTTTCAAATCAAGGAGGAGGATCAAATTTAGCGAAAAGCCACAATGTCCGCGTTCCTTGCTATTTTTTTTATCAGGGAGAAGAGAGAAAACATAGATCTGTTTTTCTTCTTCTAATCTTTTCTTATTACGAAGTAATATATTTTATCGATTAATTTGGGACTAATTATAATTTTCAGAGATGTTTCGAGTCTCTTTCTGCTTAATCCAATTTCCTTAAAAGTTCTGTATATGGACTTGCAACGTCCGGCACAGAAAGAATGTAAAACTGGTATTTATCTGGGATCAGCTTTACCGGAAAATACTCGAGGCACGTACAGAGATTTCAAACTAGAGCCTTTGCCATTTGAAGAAACGAAAGCGAGCCTCGATCGAAATGGCTTCGATTCTCAAGCGTCTGCAACAATAGGAAAATAAAAATAATTCAATGGTAGCTCGAAAATTCAACTGTATGATATAATATTCTTTCATTTTACGAGTCCAAGATTTCTCAGTAATGGAGACAATGCAGAGAGATTGCAATAATTTAAAGGAATTTTCATTCCTTCCAGATTTCTTTCTTCGTACATTTTATTGGTCTCAGCCGATAGTTGCGCAACACCAACCGTCAATAATGACAATATTTATGGATTTATTGATGCTGCATTTAAAAAAATCAAACATTCCTTTTGAATATGGAGAATAATTTTGTATTTTGCAAGCAGAGTCCTCTTTGGCAAATGAAAATAATCGTCTCGTCGATGCTAGTTTCTTTAAGAATTGCATAATAAATTCAATATTAACAACGTGGGTAATTTATAAAAAGATTTACTACTCCATATTTGAAATTTGGATTAGGTAATTGCTTATTGATTAATACCCATTATTCCCTATGTTAAGGCAAAAAAAAATAAGGCAAAAAATACAGGTCTATAATTATACATATATTTCGAACGATTGAAAAAAAATAACAACAAATTGGGGAGAATTCCCCTACATTTAAGCTTCAGACGGGCGCGTGGGATCTTTTTGGACCCCAGAAAATTTGAATTCGCATTTTACCATAGAAATTTATCGTTCCATTTTATTTTAAATACATTTTTAAAAGTATTTTTCTTTCTAATAACATTTTTTTTCAAAATTTATTCGAAAACAAGTTAAATAACAATTGTCTGCCAAAAAAACCATGAAATGTTGTATATTCTATTTTTTATAACAGTTTAAAAATCGGGGTCCACAAAGACCCTTGCGCGTCACATTTTTTGACGCGCCCGTCCGAGAGTTCATTAAAGATATATGTATCTGCTGAAAGTTTGAATTTTCTTCAAAATAGTACACAAAAGATAGCCTAATGGATTTTAGGAACTAGAATTTCACCTCTTTAGTCTTATAATCTTATGATCAATTTTTTTTCATCATTTCTTATACAGGTAGAAAAACTGTTTTCTCGGAATTTTATTTAAATTTTGAACAAACGTTCATTAAAACAATATTCATACGTGTATTTAATTTAAGAAAGTTTCTCCATATAAAAATCGAGATATTTATTATTGTTAACAATCATAAGTGTCTATACTTCATAAGAGCACGTGTTCAAACTATTGAAATTTGAAATCTTAACTCTTGATTTTTAAATGATGAAGATTCTTTAAACTTGTCACAATTCGTTATAGAGCATTAAGAAAGTTTCCATTAGTTTTTCAAAAAAATTAAAATTATTAAAGATTTTGAAAAATAATTCTTGTACATATATACGTAGAAAGGAACAAGTCACGTTGAATGATCTTGAACTTATTACAGCATGTTTTTAAGTCAATTTCTAACACATCTTTTCTTAATAAACTTAAGCTCGAGAATCACGTCGTACGAAAAAAAAAAACTGGGGAGAGAACTTTTGGACGTGACTGCTGTAGCAATAGAAACTACTTTTCAAAGAAAACAAACGATAAAACTAAGATTTCAAACTTGAGAAATATCATATTTTAAAGCTTTTTCGTTTGAAAATATATTCCGAACGTTTTGTTACTATAAGATAAAAACACCTTTATGAAAATGCATTCTTATCAAAAATTATTATCTTAGTTTTTCTCCGTACCATGTCGTTTTCAGCTTAAGTTTATTAGAAAAATTTGTCACTGATTGATTAAAAAAAAAAATTTAAAATTCAAGGACATCTAAGCTAATTTGTACTTGATACATTATGTATCAAAATTAAGAAAAAAAATTTTTTGGGGATTTTTTTTAAACTAATTGAAATTTTTTTGGAGTATTATATAAAAAGCTAATAAGCTAAAAAGCTAAGTATTATATAAAAGTAGAAGAAATGGCATCAAAGATGATTTATGCAAAATTTTAACAAATTCCTAAAAGAATCGTTTCGTGGCTGTAAAACCTCAATCAATCTTTTTTACAGTGTTAAACTTCTAAGAAAAAAATTTCTAGTTCTATCAATCGAGTGACACGGATATTTGAATATTCTCGAGGCCTTTTCTTCCGGCCTCTTTGGACGTCTACCAAACACGGCTAAAAATATCGCAGTCAACTATTTCGCTAGACATTGGAGTTTCTTTTCCTCGTTTACGTTTTACTCATTGATCAAAAAACTTTTCACAATTCTGAAGAAAATTTATATCTATTTTGGTAATTTTTACATTTTAGTTAGAATTTATGTTCACATGGTAGAAATATCGGATTTATAAATTTTATTAAACTATTTTCCTATATACTAAATACGCGTTGGTGACAAAAACTCGCCCTCAACTCTCCTAAAATATCATAAAAACCAAGCGAAAGCGCAACAATGCGAATACGAATACTTTTCGTAAGAGCAATTTAATGCTTCGTCGTTGCATGCTGCACGTAGGGAATTTTATTCGAAAAATTACTTTTGTTTTATCGTATTTTAACAACAGTTTGAAAATTTTGAGAATTTTACATGCAAAACATCCAGCAATTCTGATAATTTTTATGATTGTTCTTATTACTTTTGTAATCAAAATTATACCTATTATGTTTTATATGAAAACAATATTAAAAGTTTTCAAATAGTTACCGTACACAATTAAAAAATAGTAATTTTTTGTATAAAATTCTTTTGGTGTGACAAGAATCTCTGCAAGACATTTTTATGAATGAATGTTGTACCCAGCAATTAAGGAGGTATTAACGAAAGTACGAAATTGAATTTTTCCTATTGAATTTCTATTACGATATCATAGAGTATTAAGGATGTATGAGCGACATTTTTAAAAATATAAGAATTTGATAAATTTTTGATATACTGTTCTTAAGTATTACTTTTTGCCAGGATCGTTTGTCCCATGCATCCTTAATTCAATTTTTCGATGGCTAAATTTCAAGTAGCAATATCGATAAAATAAGCGAAAATTATTCCGACAAAGTATGTTCGACATAAGCCAGAGTCTTGTGAGAAACCGTTTGCATCCACTCTTTGAACGAAAAAAAAAAATTTTTTTAGAGTGAAATTTCAAACAATCTAAAAATCTCACGTGTTCATTGGCGTGCAAGGTTTAATTATTTACCATAAAAATATATGTGTGGTCATCAAAGTTTTCATTGAATTATTTAATGATAATATCAGATATATGACATAAGTGAGTGAATCCAAGTCAAATAATGACCTAAAAATAAAAATCACTATTTAATTATCCGTATTACATCAATATTTAACATTTGAAAATTTGTATATTCGGTAAAAAACAATTTATTAAATCTTAAAAGTTATTTATTTACACCTCATTTAAAAATAAGTCAAATTACTATCGTCTTCCTGCTCTTTCCGAAGGAACGAGTAAAAGCAACGGATGAAAAATCCAAAATAAAGCGTGAAAGCGTTAATTATATTTTCTGCTCAAACGCCAGTAGCCTTATTATAATATTTACACTTTATTTTTCAAATATAACCATTTTTGACGCCATAAAAAATTCACTCGCTTCGTGAATAGCAAGAAGTAAAAGGTTGTAAATCATTTTCTAAATTTTCGTTGTTTCAAAGCGAACCAATTTAGAAGACGGCTGTGCTGTGAAAAATGTACAAAATATGCAGATTTTTAGTAGTATCCGAACGTGATTATTTTTATACAGAATAATCTGCATGGGAATAAGCGCTCCTGGATAATCGACTCCGACGGCAGAAAAAATCGATGATGCGCATGTAATCGTCCAACAAATTGTCTCGTAAAGTTGTCAGTTGTAAGAGACTCTTAATGACAGAATGTACAATCGACGTATAAATTTTAACCGTCAAAAGTGATAAAACATGTGCAACGTCGATATACGCGAAGTGCGATCACATCCGTTCGAAATTGATGCGGAAAAATCCCCCCATCCGTCGCGTAACTTTGCAGCCGCGACGCGAATCCGGACTGACGAATGTCTTATTCGTCTCGTTCGTGCGAGCATAAACCTCGTCAATGGCTCTTAATAAGGCAATTTTATATTTGTCGTACATACATCTCTTTTTTTCTATCCTTCATTACCCATTTGTACCTAAATTTTTTTAATAGTTCCTAGAATGGCTTCGGACTAAAAGTACAAAAATTAAAAAAATATCTATATATTTATTTGTACATTACGAAAAGTCCAAAAAATGATTGATTTTTGTTTCCTCGCGGGGACACATGTTATTTGATACTTTCAGATTTTTAAAGGCAGCTATTTTCAATTTTTCCGTTCCAATTTGAACAACGTAAGAAAATTTTGTTCTTTGATTCGGAATTTTATTGCTCAATAAGGAAGTATGCATATGTGTCCATATATATTTTTGTAAAAAATGTTACGTTCTACAAAAACGGTGTCTCCTGTATAATTTTTCGATAAATGAACTTCTTAAAAAATTATTAAAGATTAAACTTGAAATTAAGTAAAAACTATTTTTTTTCATAATTTACAGTGAAACTACTAGAATTATTAGCAAATATGACGGGTTTTTTGTAAAGAGTTATTTTTTAACTCAAGAAAATTCATTTTTTACTAAAAAAGATGGCTCTATAGCGGTAGTACCATGTACAATGTCATAATTTATTTTAAAAAATACGAATATTCAGGTGATAGTTATTTTTTAATACACTCAATGAATGCAAGATTACTTATAAATTTTTTCGTTATTCTTGATTAGTTGAAACAATTCCATCATATAAATTTTAAACACTTTCGTACCTGTAAAAGTGAATTTTTGCATAATTCCAACTTTAATTTTGAAGGGTAAGAGCAGCAGTACTTCAGCCCCTAACCAGTAGCCAGCCACCGAATGTTAAATTATCTTCGTTAAATTTTTTGCCAATGCTAACGTATAAAAGTGGCTGAGTACTAGTGATCTTACTCTATACGCACGTTACTTTGTTTTAAGCTACAAAATTCTAAAAAAAAATTTCCTAAAAGGAAAATAAAAAATGGACAATTGCTGCCAATTAAGGGCTGATATTTGGCGTAGCATCTTTTTTATCATTCTGAAAGTATTAAGGTTTTCCGATGATTTTTGGCTATCCAAGATATTGTGATTAAATTTGGTGTATGTTCTTTGTATCCAAATTTTAATATCATACGCTTGCTAGAAATTGAGATATTAATTCTTAAAAATCAAAAATTTTCACTATCTCTCATAAGCCTTATGTTTAAAGTCGTGATTTTTTACGATAAATACTTCGATTTATAGATTGTGAAACATCTTCAAATGTGACATACCTTCTAATATAACGCCAAGGAATATCAATACAAATTTTGAATCGATTATCTTGGAAAAAATGTCAATCAATAATTTTGCCTTTACATTGCATGCTTATCCTAAAAGTCTGAACGTGTCCATCATCGAACAATCTTAAACGTGTCCCCAAAAAAAATAGCCATTTTTTTGAACCGATCTAATATTGTATATACAATTGTTTCTATGTATTTTTGATTTATATAGCTTTTTGTATTGTTCTCTACCGTGAGATGTTTCGAAGTGAAAAGCACTGTAAATCTCTAACGCTCTGAAACAAAAGTTGTTTCTGTATCTGGAGGTGAAAGAATAGCTTCGAGATGATATTCTCGTTCGTATATACATTTTGTTGCTCGATTTCCCGAAGAGATCCTGCGCTCGCGGTGAAAAGTGAAAGAAGGTCGCGTGACTCCTGTCAAGTGCAGTCGAGTTCAGTGACTTCCCTCCTCGGGTTTCGTGTTTTCTCAAAGTGTGTAAGGAGCGAGGAAGCATCAAAGCACGTTGTTTCTTTTTTTTTATTTTTTTATGTCACTTTAAACTTCGCACAACGAATTCTTTCTCACTCAATTCTCAAAGTTTCCCAAAGGGAGCATCGTCAATACGCAGTTTCGAGAAAACAATTTTAAACCGGCAACTTCGTTCCCTTTTATCATACCGTTTTGTACTTCTCTGTCACTGCGCTGGATACATCAAAACGTGTCCTTTTGAATATTTTATATTTGAAAAATGTAGAAATTTACTCCCTTTGACAAAAGATGTCAGTTGAATATATTCTTTTCCAACACTCCGTGACACTATTCGTAAAACTTTTCTTATTTACCAGCTATCTGTACCAGCACTCTCTGGAATTTTCAATATCGAAAAACTGAACAAATTTACTCCATTTGACAAAAGATACTGCATGCATACACGAGTGGTCGTTTAAGGTAGTTCTCTTCGTAAAATATATTCTTCTCGGTTTCTCTCACGTTCAAAGTAATTTGCGGGTTTAAGTTTATTTTAAAAAATTGTTGGAAATTGACCAAAGAACACAACATACTCGAAATTTAACGTTACCCATTGGTTTAGATACACTTTTATTATATATGATTCAACCAATTTTGAACATTTTTATGTCTGATTTTTTTTTTGAAAAAGTTAAAAAAAAGTTTTTTTGATTTTATATAAAAATCCGTGCAAAATGTTGTTGAGAAGATCCAATCAAAATATTAAAAATTTGTGATTTTTAACAAGAAATGTATTGAATCTACGATGTAAAACTCTTTAAAATTAGATTCTCGTATTCGTATTACATCCAAGAAGATTTGTGCAAATTTTCAAGAAAATCTGTCAATATTTATGTTTCACGAGAACTTATATCCACAAATTCTTCAATAATAAGAACAAACTGACTCTTTTTAACAAAAGAAACTTTTTTTTTAATTTTCATATGCACGAACGTCTTTTTCAATTCTTATTATCTAAAATAAATTGAACAAAATTACTCCCTGTGAGAATAAAAAAATTTAATTGCGAATATTCTTTGAAACCCAGTGACACATTTTGAGAGTTCCATAACGAAACTAATTTTTTTTTATTGAGCGTAAGAATGCGAATATTTATTGCCACCCGCGCGTAGATAATCTTGACCTGTTTCTCGTAAGAATTTATAGTCGATGACAAGCTCAGAAAATTTGTCGTTTTGGTCAAAAACGTTCTAAACACTTGTCTCGATGTCCAATCGCGAGAGTACACCGTGTATCGTAATTCTTACAGAACTTGATGCGCAAATGCACACTGATTTCCTTTTATATGTATACGTATGTAGATGCACGATGGAAGAAAACTTTTTATTTGACTCCAAATAAGAATAAAATATCGCAAATTCTTAGCCCATTCGTTGGTGGTTCGCGTGCAACTTCGTATAACCGTAGGAATGCCATCAGTATTTATCTCCCATTGCGCAAAAACGAGAAAAAGAACGCTTAAATTAATGAGCGAAGGAAAACATTTCGAGAGATTGATAACTTTGAGAATTACAGGCAAAATTTTTTCACTGAAATTTCAAGAATGTGCGTTGTTCAACTACCGTACCTGATTCCTTGGAAATAAACTTTAGATAGTTCGGCAGAAACAACAGGAAAATTGAATTACGTGCAACCCTCTGTTTTTTTTTTGAGTAACAGACAGTACGTTATTTAATACTTTTAATTGAAAAACAGTACGTAACTTGATGCCTTAAAATTCACATTTTTTCATAAAATTCAAGAAATTCACCAAAAATAATGAGTTTACGCGAAATGTAGTCGTCAGACCGTACAATTAAAAATTTTTATTCGAAGCTTTGTAAAATGCGGAATACATGCACTTGCAAAAGATTAAAGCATTTTATTGTATAGTTTTTTGCAATTACGAATTAAATATTGCTTTTTGGTATATATCTATCTCTTGTCACATGGCGATCATAACGTCAGCTGTAACTACCAGGTATGAGAAATCTTAACTGTCAACATTTTTTACTTGCTCCATTTTATATACCTTTCTTATTTTTTTACACTGAGAAAAAATTTTGGTTGAATCAACAAAATTTCAGTTGATTAAACCAAAATTTTGTTGAATCAATAAAATTTCGGTTGATTAAACCAAAATTTCCTTACTTTTATTCAAAAATTTTACTACACTTTTATTTATTTTTATTAAAACGAAATTTTTTGCAAACCACTACCAACATGTAACATTTCCAATTTTTTACGATTATCTTTTCGTTGACAAACATCAAACTCTGACAAGTTAGCAGATTCAAGTATCGGTCGTTTCTGCTAAAAATGTCAACTTTATGCAATCATGACCAAGTAAGAGTTCAATAAAAAAATATTGAATACAATGAGTCTTGCAAAAAATAATAAATGAACTTTTGTTACAATCTTTAAAAAAAATCATTTTTTAGCACTATGTATAACTTTTTGAAACATGGAAAAAAAATTTTAGGACATTATGATTGTGAAATCGGACTTTTAGTATTTTTTTCGAACCACCTTAAAAATCAAAGTTTGACGATACGCTCAAATTTATACTGAAAATTATTATTGAAGACAGGGACAATGGAAATATGCAGCTTAAAATATAACTATTGAGCGAAGCCCAAAGTGGAGTTTTCTCAAGACATACTATTTCTTCGTTTCATGAAATGTTCATGGAGTCTATTCACTTTTGTTTTGCTTTTTTATTAATAATTGTAGCTTGCCTAGAATTGCAATAAAATAAGCTATCTCTTTGTGAATCGTAGATTCAACTTTCTCCGTGTTTATTTTGCACTCATGAGATTGAATTCAGAATGAATTTCAATTGCCTCTGTATACCCGTTGTGTTTTGTAGTTTACGCGCGCGGAAACTATCCTGGTGTACTCTTTCGATTGTCCTGGCACGGTTAATTTATTTGGTGCTATTAAAATACTTTTCTCAACATTCAATCCAATTTTTTTACAGAATATTTTGTTGCAGGATACTTTCTGATTTTGCGATAAGAGCGACTGAAAATAATCGTGTCAGAGGAAATATAAGACTCATGACGAAAAAAATAATCAGGAAAAAGAAAATTGTTAGTGACAAAAAAGAAATAAATAAATAAATACTCTGCACAAGCAAAATCACAAAATTCGCGAGAATGCACGACAGCTATAAAAATGTCATTTCCAATTATTTCACAGAGAGATAAACAAGGCGAGTGCAATCAATGAAAACATTCGTTTGCTCATCGACCTCGTTGAGTCTCCTCGGAATGAAATGTCGTGAAACTCTCACCGAAAATTGAAATTGCATCTCATCCAGGGAGACCTTCTCCTCGTCTTGTTTCTGTTTTTTTTGTCACTACTGCATACAAGTGTGTATCCACGAAATTTATTTTCGCATCGTTATCCTTCAAGGCTGATTACGTTTCTCGTTATATCGAAAAAAAATTGTTAGCCAGTGAAATATTTTCCAAGAGCTAACAATCCACTTTATTGGCTGTCTGGAAAAAACTTCAGGTACAAAATAAGAGGCAGAAAAAAGTGTCATACTTGCGACAATTTTATACTTACTCCTTTTATGTAGCATCCAGATTCCCCGAGGTAATAAATAGTAGTTAAGATGTTTCGATGCAAAAAGCAAAATGATGAAAAATTTTTGAAAATTTTACATAATATTAAACAACATCTTCAAAAGTTCGTAAAAATTTTGCGACGATTAGGAAGCTCCTCATTAAGATGTTAATTGTTAAAAATGGCCATTTTCTGTACCTTTTCCCATATAAGAGCACGTGTTTTAAGTTGTTATTTTAGCAACAATAAATTTTACAATAAATATCTAATGTAAGTAACGAGGATTTTAATTTAAGGTAGTTTCATCAGTACAGTTAAATCAAAAGTTTTTATTTCAATTTATCCCCATACCATGGGGTTTTTGAGCTTAAATTTATTAAGAAAAGTTGTTGCAAATTATTTCAAGAACACCATACTCAAAATTCAACGTAATCCAAGGTGACCTGTACTTGTTACGTATGTATGAAAATTAAAAAAATCATAATCTTAGGATCTTTTTTAAAAACTAAAGAAAACTATTTTGAAGTACAATAAAAAGCTGTGCAAAATTTCAATAAGTTCTACTACCAAGAAGTTAAAATAGATCGCAATATTTAATATTTAATACGTGCTCATATGGGAGAGTGCAGAAAATGATGATTTTTGACAATAAATATTTCGAATTCTACGTAGTGAAACCTCTTAAAATTTTATATACAATTGCATATTGTATATCAAAATGTCAAACTTTTTATTTTTCGTGGTACGGACTCAAAATTCTTAACATGTAAAATTTGATTTATTTTCGTAAGCTATACTAAAATTCCTTTAATTAAATTGTTTACTAACGTCATGAGATCTCCAAAGCAATCAAATTATCTCCAATTAATTCTGTTCTAAAATAATTGATGTAAGATATTTTTTTCAACCACAATGCCCACTAAAAATTTGGCAATTTAATACCAAATTAGTCTTTTAATAATTAAAATATACTCCTAAAACAATGTAACAAAGTAATTTACAATTAAAAAATTGCAATCGAGTTGAAAAAGAAAATTTGAATTAAATTACTTTTTTGATGCGATCTTTTGATCCAACCGTCGATACAAATGACTTCTTTTAGACCATCAATGAGATATGACGAAAACTATCTGGAAGTCAAATTATTGGAATCGTACTTTTTTTCTGTTTTTATAATTTACAGATATAGTTGACAACTTTAATCACATATGTTGATTTCATTTTGTCAAAAATATTTATTACCTTAATTCTAGACAGATGTTCCAATAGTTTAATTTCAAGTTAGGAAAAGCAGATTCAAATAATTTTTAACGGAAATAATCAACGAATTCAGATAATTCGTTGAAAATAATGCTTTACATGTTGGAAAGAATGGAATTACAAAATCTTTATTAAAAAACGAAAAAAAGAGAACAAAAATCTCTGTTTGTTATTTAGAAAATTCGATCAGGATCACAAACGAGAGAGGGCAATATTTTTTTTACCGATCGAACGATGTGCTGACAGGGCGCTGCAAGCGACATATTTTCCGGAGACGGCGAGAAATATTGGCCACGTCCTAACTTCATGGCAGCGGTATCGTTGTTGTGTCGTGCATTGGATTTATTTTCCATCGAGTCTCGAGAGCTTTCAGTTTTAGTGAATAAACGATACTAACAACAGGCAGTGAAATATGGTGAGTCAATAATCGACGAAGAGTCTTTTTCTTTTTTTTTTTCGAAAATCGTTATTCCAAAAACCGGCCCCGGACGATCTTGCTCCTTCTTACTTTACACGATGTCTTATTCCCAACACGACCCAAGTACACGTCAAACAAGAATGCCCCATCTTTTCAAATGTTTTTTTAACCTCCTAATTATGCATTTTTCAAGGTAGCCACGAAATTATCAATTATTTTATTCCCTTTTGAGGTTATTTCGTGAATAATCTCGTAAGAAGTGGAACAATTTTGGTTTTATCGTAACCAAGTTGTACTTTGACGTTTCTATTTGTCGCGTTTCCTTGCATCATTCGTTTAGTATCGTTCAAACGAGAATAGTTTTGTACTGACTCGTCGTCCGTTACAGCCGCTGCGACTGGACATAAAGCGCAGACTGACCGCACGGTCGGACCGAGTAAAGAGCGTCGATCTGCATCCTACGGAACCATGGATGCTGTGCTCTCTGTACCAGGGCCACGTAAACATCTGGAACCACGAAAGTCAGACTCTCGTCAAGACTTTCGAGGTCTGCGACGTTCCTGTGAGAACGGCCAAATTTGTTCCCAGGAAAAACTGGGTTGTCACTGGCTCCGATGACATGCAAGTCAGAGTATTCAACTACAACACTCTGGAGAGAGTCCACGCTTTTGAGGCTCACAGCGACTATGTGAGGTGCATCGCGGTGCATCCTACCCAACCGTTCATTCTTACCAGCAGCGGTTAGTTGAACTTTTTCAATTGTAGCTCATATTGTAATTGAGAAAAAGTATACATGATTTTAAAGAGGTATTAAGGAAAGTACGAAATTTAATTTTTCCTGTTGAATTTTTTTTTACAACATATTAATACAATTTTTCGATGGCTACAGTCCAAGTTGCATTTTGGATAAAATAAGCCAAAATTGTTTCAACGAAGTAAAAAAAAATTTTTTTGAGTGAACATTCGAACAATCTAAAATATCTCACATGTTCATTGACGTACAAGGTTTAATTATTTTCCATAAAAATATATGGTCATCGAACTTTTCATTGAATTATTTAATGTTAATATCAGATATGACACTTATAAGTGAGTGAATCCAAGTCAAATTATGATCTAATAATGAAAATCACTATTTAATTATCTGTATTACATCAATATTTAACATTTCAAAATTAGTATATTTGGTAAAAAAGATTTATTCAATCTCAAAAGTTATTTATTTATGCCTCATTTAAAAATAAGCCAAGTAATATCTCATTTGACTAGTAAGTATCGTTAATACCTCCTTAAATTAAAAAATACTTAGAAAAAGATTATAAATTATATTAAGAATTTACCAATCATATAATGAACAGTAAATAATCAATTTTTAATTCTTGATTGAATAAGAATAATTGCAGTTAGACCTTTTAAATTTTCCATAAGAGATAAATCTAAATCTCAACAGCTTTGGAGTTTGATAACGCTTGAACGATTCAGTAAAACAATTTCAAATTTGGCATGAAATTTTTTTAAACATGTCCTTAGAAACAACCTTACAAAAATGTATCCAATTCACGGATAAAACAAAAAAAATTACTCATACATTCTGAAACCTGATAAAAAAAAGTACCAAGTATTCATAATTTTTGTACAATTCGTTGTATAAGTTTTCAAAAAAAAAAAATGAATTTATTTAAAAAAATGTATTTCACAGACGATATGCTGATCAAGTTGTGGAATTGGGAAAAGTCATGGCGCAGCCAACAAGTATTCGATGGTCACACGCATTACGTGATGCAGATAGTATTCAATCCGAAAGACAACAACACATTCGCGAGCGCATCGCTCGACAGAACGATAAAAGTGTGGCAGTTGGGCTCGTCGACGGCGAACTTTACGCTCGAGGGTCACGAGAAGGGTGTTAACTGTGTCGATTATTATCACGGTGGGGACAAGCCCTATCTTATTTCCGGAGCGGACGATAAATACGTGAAGATCTGGGATTATCAGAACAAAACGTGCGTGCAGACTCTCGAGGGACATACGCAGAACATATCGGCGGTTTGCTTCCATCCGGAATTGCCGATCGTTCTCACCGGTTCGGAGGACGGGACCGTGAGAATCTGGCACGCCGGGACGTACAGGCTCGAGTGCTCGTTGAACTACGGCTTCGAGAGAGTCTGGACGATCGCCAGCATGAAGGGCTCGAACAACGTCGCCATCGGCTACGACGAAGGCAGCGTTATGGTTAAAGTCGGTCGCGAGGAGCCAGCCGTCTCGATGGATTCCATGGGTGGAAAAATCGTTTGGGCGAGACACAGCGAGATTCAGCAGGTCAATCTCAAAGCATTGGGCGAGGAAGCCCACGACGGCGAACGCCTTCCACTTGCCGTCAAGGACATGGGCGCCTGCGAAATTTATCCACAAACGATTCAGCACAATCCCAACGGTAGATTCCTCGTCGTTTGTGGCGACGGAGAGTACATTATTTACACGTCCATGGCACTGAGGAACAAGGCCTTCGGGCAAGCTCTCGAATTCGTCTGGGCCTCGGACTCGAGTCAGTATGCGGTTCGTGAGAGCTCCTCGACTGTCAAGGTTTTCAAAAATTTCAAGGAAAAGAAATCTATCATGCCAGACTTTGGAGTCGATGGTACGAAACTTTTACTTACGTCTACTTTCTTGCATTATAAGCAAAACAGTTTTGATGATTTTTGTCAAGAATATGACAGTATGGTCGAAACTCTGGCGAAAAGTTTTTAATTGCAGTTCACTTAATATTTTTAATATTTTGTATAATTAAAGAAATTTGGCTCAACATTGATTGAAAATGTTTCAAAAATTACCTCAATAACTTACGTTTTTTACTACTCCATATGAATCGTTGGTAATTTATTAAAAAGTTAATCAAAAATTCGTTTAAAGAGCCAGTATTAAAATGGCATATTTTGAAATTAAATTACTCACTCAAATTATCGATGACCTATACACATTTTTTCCCTTCTGTACAGTTTTATTAACTCTACAATATATATTTTTTTAAATTTTTATCTAATAACTCTTACCACAGCACGACCTTAATTCTTACATTTTTTATGTCATCTGTTTGATTTAATCTATCAAATATCAATGTGCATTGTAAAATGGTAGCGATTGAATTTCCGGATAACAGTCTTTATAAGTCACTGCATAAAATCTACTTAAAAAAACTTGATTTTAAGAATTTTTTGATGAAAAACAAACTAGTCACTTTCGATAAAATTTTGAAAACAGTAAATTCAAGTATTCGTATGCATAAAATAAATTTTTTATTGATTAACGTTGGATTTGCTTTCATAATAAAATTACTGTAATATTGCACAGCGATTATTAACCACGAAATTGTGATTTTTTAGCAATCTTCGGTGGCTTCATGCTGGGTGTCTCATCTGGTTCGGGTCTCTCATTTTTCGACTGGGACACCCTGAAATTGGTTCGTCGAATCGACATTCAGCCAACTCACGTCTACTGGGCAGAGAATGCCTCGTTAATCGCTCTGGCAACAGCAGATCAGTACTTTATTCTCAAATATCACGCCGATGTTGTAGCAAATGCAGGCGAGAACGCCGAGGACATAGAAGATGCTTTTGAGGTAAAATATTATCTACGAAGCTTGATTAATAATTATCGGGACTTGAGGGTGGATTGGAATGATTTGAAAAATGATAATAAATGGTTAAGTCATTTTGAAATCTATGATAAACTATTGAGTTATATCACTGCACGGTTTTTAAGTTTTCACATTTTCAATCAACAGAATTTTAGTTTTTTTATAAAAACTTCTTATATTTAACGCGAATACAAATTTTAATAAATGCTCAGGTCACTGCTATATTTTGATAATAAGTTATAAATTCTAAAAAGTCTCTTCAAGTTTACCGTTTTTTATTATTGAAACAATGTTACTTGTCAAAAGTATTTAATAAAATTAAAAAAAACTTTTAATTATATGACAGTGGAAAGGAAGAAATAGTACGACGAATAAATGACAAAAATATGAATTTGTTGTGAAAAAATGCACTTTTGTAAGGGACGGCTTCTTTAGATTCCCCTTGAAATGCATTCTCTAGAAATGAAGTTAATCTCCCTTTGCCACAAATATTGCAGATGGTAGCAGAAATGAGCGAAGGCGTGAAAACTGGTCTGTGGGTCGGCGACTGTTTCATCTACACGAATAGCGTGAACAGGATAAATTATTTCGTCGGAGGGGAAGTCGTGACGGTGTCTCACCTGGATCGTCCAATGTACTTGCTCGGTTACGTACCGAGAGACAACAGATTGTATTTGTGCGACAAGGAACTCGCGATAGTGTCGTACTCGCTGTTGCTGTCGGTGCTCGAATACCAGACGGCCGTGATGAGGAAAGATTTCGAAACGGCGGACAGAGTATTGCCAACGGTGCCGAAGGAGCATCGGACGCGTGTGGCGCATTTCCTGGAGAAGCAGGGCTTCAAGAAGCAAGCGTTGGAGGTCTCGACCGATCCGGAGCACAGATTCGAGCTGGCCCTTGGCCTGGGAGATCTCGGGACCGCTCACAGTCTCGCGAACGAGGCGAACAGCCAGCAAAAGTGGCGGCAGCTCGCTGCTCTCGCGACGCAGAAGGGAAAGCTCCGTCTCGCTCAGGAATGCTTGCACCATGCTCAAGACTTCGGCGGGCTGCTGTTGCTCGCGACGAGCACCGGCAACGCCGACATGATTGACAAACTGGGACAAGCCGCGGACGAGTCCGGCAAGAACAACATATCCTTCCTCTCGAACTTCCTTCTCGGCGACGTCGACAAGTGTCTGGAAATATTGATAAAAACCGATCGAATACCCGAAGCCGCATTCTTCGCCCGTGCTTACGCACCGAGCAAGATCTCCTACGTCGTAAAGCTGTGGAAGGAAAAATTGTCGACGATCAGCGAGAAGGCTGGCCAGAGCTTGGCCGATCCTGAGCAGTACGAGAATCTCTTCCCCGGCTACAGGGAATCCCTCAAGGTCGAGCAATTCTTGCGAGAAGATAACAAAAAGAGAATCCCAGCTTCGGCTTTCCCCACGCTTCAGGTAAATACGTGCTATCGTCGTGCTTTCCATCGAAATTCTCTCCTTCGCTCATTCATATTTCGACGCTTTTGCGTAATGCAAAAAAACTCTTATCCCCTCCTCCCTGTCACTGAGCCTCGTTCTCACGTATCAAACTCAATTATAAACTGATGTGCGTTTCTCATTCCATAGCCGATAAATAATGATTTATTTGCCACTTGGGGAGAGAAGCGTGACTTTCGATTGATTTTATAATAAAGAGGCCCAGTGTCATTGAGCGAGCACGGTGCGGTTAACGATTCCACGCCTTCGGCGCGGCAATCACTTCTGATAACTATCGGCGAAAAGAGGGAAACAAACGCGTTGGCCGGAGGGGGGGGGGAGAATGACGAGCGTCCGGGGGCCCCCGTACGTGCGATCTGCGCGAACGAATCTTGACTCTCGAGAGTCTGCGAGGATATCAGGGATTGTAAACTCGGAAAGCTGGACTCTTTTATGATGATTGCGCGACGATAAACCGGATATCGTATTTATGTTGTGCAAATCATCTTGCTGAGACTATATTCCAATCGTACCAATCAAACTTCGATGTACCGTTACAAAGTAATAACAATAACCCCGACATGGGTTCGCAGCTACGGAACGACTTGATTTTTTCTTTACTCGCCCATAATCACATTGTTAAAATTTAACAATCGGCCACGCATGTTAGAGATAATGGATCTATCGTACTCCCTTTTGTTTACTTGAAAAAGAAATTTAATTAATTTTTGACAATCTACAATTGAGGCAATTAGATTCTCTTAAGAGAACAATCAAAGAGATAGTGAACGTTTTTATTGGACTCGTTTCTTCGTCTTCAACTTTTAGCTGCTTCATTTTATTTTATTTTATTTTATTTTTTTTATCGTCGTTTTATTTTTTATTCGTTTCTACACTTTTATACTCATCAATGCTCTGTTTTTCTCTTTTCATTTTTAGCCAAATGTCGATCGAAAACCCCTCGAGGAGATGCTGGCTGCTGAGAAATCAGGACACTTTGTCCCGACGGAAATTTTGAGTCCCGGAGCTCCGGAAAGCTCGGCCGAGGCGCAACAAGATTTGAGCGACGTCCTGGCGAACAGATTACAAAATTTGGGAATCGATCAGTCTTCGAGCAACCCGACGAGCAGCAGCACCAGGCAGAAGAGCACGACGAGACCACTGGCCGTCGACGATGACGACCTGGAGCTCGATCTTGACCTCGACGAGAACATAGACACGACCGTGAGTCTTTTTTCAAACTTTTCGCACGCCCACGCATCCCAGCGACGCGCGAGGGATTATTTTTATTCCTGTTACTCTTTCATTTTCTTTTTGCATGCTCTCACGAAAGGTTCTTTCAATGCAAGAGTAAGTTTTTTTTTTACGACAGAGTCGATCTTTTTTCCACGATTTCTCCCACACTTGAATAACTTTCCAGAAACGCGAATCCATGATTTTTCCTTTACCATTGTTTCAAAAATATTCCAATGTTCTTTCCTGTGTAAACTCAAGGTGGAATCGTCAGGTAAATATTTTTTTAATATATTTTCTTCGGGAAATGCATGATTTTTTTACACATCATAAACAAATTTGTGGATAATTGGGGAATTATTAAAAATTGTAACTTTTGATATGCTTTTATGAAAAGTTACGAAAAATAGCAATTTTTAGACGATGAAACTTTCTTAAATTTCACACATTTACATCACACACGCTTAGAAAGGCTCCGAAAAGTTTTTAAGAAATTGTATTCGAAATCGTTTCATGCAACAACTCCCTCAACGATGTTACCAGAGTTACGAATCCATGCTTTCCATTATTTGTCAAATCCTAAAAATCCAACCGGAGTTACGAGAATTCGTAATTTTACTCTAAGAATTTTACTCAAAAACTTAAAAATCTTACGAAATATTTGAGATCGTGATTTACACGCATATATGTGAACTTCATATGTTTAGGAAGGTTCAGAAACATTTTTGAGAAATTATTTTTAAAATCATTTCATGCAACAACTCCCTTAACAATATTACCAAAATTACGAATCCATGCCTTTTATTATTTATCAAATCCCGAAAATCTAACCAGAGATACGAGAATTTATAATTTTACTCTAAATATTTTTCAAAATTTACAAATTTAACGAAAGTTTTGAGATCGTGATTTATCTTCTGCGATTCTTCTATCCCTTAACAAAATGTTACCAAAGTTACGAATTCAAGACTTTTATTATTTATCGAATTCTAAAAATCCAACCGGAGTTATGAGAATCCGCAATTTTACTCTAAAAATTTTTCAAATTTAACGAAATATTCGAGATCGTGATTTATCTTCTGCGATTCTTCTATTTCTTAACAAAATGTTACCAAAGTTACGAATTCAAAACTTTCAGTATTTATCGAATTCTAAAAATCCAACTGGAGTTACGAGAATCCGCAATTTTACTCTAAAAAATTTGTTCAAAATTTACACATTTAACGAAAGTTAAATGTTTCGAAAGTTTCGAAATCGTGATTTATCTTCTGAGATTCTTCTATCCCTTAACAATGTTACCAAAGTTACAAATCCATGCTTTCCATTATTTGTCGAATCTTAAACATCCAACCGGATTTACGAGAATCCCCAATGTTACTCTAAAAAATTTTTTCATAATTAACACATTTAAGGATGTTGGCTACATATAACGAAATGATAAAAATTTGTTCAAATTTGGAAAGAATATTCTTCCATATGAAATACGTGAATACAATTTTTTTTAGAATTTTTGTCTACGTATTTTTCGAACAATTGAACCATGAAATAGCCATTTTTAGA
>JAPYYW010000995.1:0-36335 GCA_030522545.1 Cremastinae sp. A BG-2022a
AAGTGTTGTTTCTGCAAGTCGATTGTGTTATTTTTAACACCAGGTTTTTTGACCACCTACATTTTCTCGATTTACACCGCAGATTTTTTACAGTGTAGGTTTTTATAATCCTCTCGCATCGATATATATAGATGAACCATCAGCTGTCACCCAGTTTAACGAATAGCCAACTTTTGTGCATCTTCTTCGCTTCTCGTGAATGGACAAAATGTAAATAGCGTCTCGCATTGTGCAGCAACGAGTACACATTTGCATGATAACGATTGAAAAACATGGCGATAAATCGAGGTCGTTCCACGACGAGTGCCAATCTAAAAATTCGATAAATTGACGTACGAAAGACATTTCGGACTATTCAGATAAAAATACGTACACATAAATGATAATTAAACAAGTCGTTTCCATGATAATTAAAGATTTGGCTTATTTAACGAGGTCGTAACGCGAGCGTGCAAATAAAAAGAGGAAATGATTGAGCGTTAACTTTCCGTGCTCGGAAAGGCGAACTCAATTTTCAAGCGGTAAAAGTTTTTTTTACTGCATGCAGATTAGACGACATGAAATAGTTTTCCGGTTGTGAAACTTTATTCGTTCCTTCGAGTATGTTTTTTTACGATATTATAGTTGACTTTGAACATTCTTGCTGATCGTAGAAAATCCATTCGATCGATTGCAACGCGAATAATTCATAATTTTATAAACCAGAGAATATAAATATTATCACCATATATATTGATCGTAATATTGCCAATAATGTTGTTATGATAAAAAATTGGAGAAATTGACAAGTGGAAATAAGAAGAGTGTGTATATGGAGGAAAAAGAATCGTCGCGAAGGAGTTTTTGGATGATTTTTAAGAGAATCGGTGCGTAGGCTCGGTGGGGAATCTGACGGACGTTTTCCCCGTTGATGGGGAGCTTCGCGGAGTGGGCGATAAATGCTAGTTTTATATCGTCTCATAGAGCGCGAGTCTGGGAGCCGAGGCCGAACTCTCCGTGAGTCGGCCAATGGAACATCGATTCTTCGCGTCTGCGCTCTTGCCGACTAGATTCCGTTACGCCCACGATCCAACCACGATCTGCCTTATACTTGATTCGCCAGAAACGACTTTGCTCCTGCTCCTCATGTATATTTCCTTCTTCTTTTTTCCAATCGTACCCTCAATCTCTCCTTAATCTTTTCATTTATCAATATTTCACTAGCTTCCGCATTTCCCCTGATCGACTAGTCACTTTTTAATTATAACTGATGCACGCGTTATATGCGACGCTTGCTCCTTTCTTTTTCTACTGCTTTTTATTTAGTCTGGGCACGGTGTATCCAATATAAATATTTTAACATGTTAAAATTATATGCAACTGATTTTCTACATGGGATCTCTCAAATTTTTTTATTTAGGTTACAAAAAATTTCATAATTTTTCGTATATTTTTATATTTCATGTGTCAATCTCCTTTGTTTGAGGAAAATAATTCTATATATCAACATGTGTATTGTAATGAAAAGAACATACGTCCAATTTTTTAAATAATACATATTTTTTTATAATGAAGCATAGTCAAAATCATTGATTATATTTATATATAAATTATTTATGTCTAGTAATATAAAATTAATAAATTATAATCACATTTATTTCATATAATCAAAAAATTCACTGTTTTCATGACGATATCTGATAATTATTATTTATAACGATAATTATAATGTACACATGAAAAATGCGAAAAATTATCTTTAATGTGTGCATTGAAAATAAAATAATAATGTTCTTATATCTTACGATATATATCTTATGTATATATCACATTATCAAATACAATATATATATTGTATTATTTTATATGGAATATCTTGCAAAATATCTTAGATCTTTTTTTGATAAAAATGATGTGGCATACTATTTATATAGTAGAAAAAAAAGGGGGATTAAAAAAGTGAGTTTAACCGAGTGATGATTTGGCTTTGGGACCTAATTTCGACAAGTGACAGTTCAACATTTTCATAGCGATCTGATAATTGTTATGACAAAGATGATAATGGATTTATATGCGCATATACACGAAAAATGCGAAAAATTATCTCTCATGTGTGGATTGCAATTAAAATTGTAATGTTCTTGTATCTTATGCGAATATCTCATTATCAAATACAGTATATACATGTATATTTTATGATTTAATGTAGAATATATATCTTGTAAAATATGTTAGATATTTCGTTTGATAAAAATGATGTGGTGCTGGGGGGAATAAAAAAGTGAGTTTAACCGAGTGCGATGATTTGGCGATGAGGCTTCGGGATTTAATTTCGACAATAAGTGACGATCGAGATAGGTCTCAACTGAGATTCCCCCACC
Source organism: Cremastinae sp. A BG-2022a (assembly GCA_030522545.1). Lineage (NCBI taxonomy): Eukaryota > Metazoa > Arthropoda > Insecta > Hymenoptera > Ichneumonidae > Cremastinae sp. A BG-2022a. The sequence continues at coordinate 2,361 of JAPYYW010000995.1, forward strand.
AGGGAGGCGCGTGTGGGAGCATGAGTGGGAGGAAGCGAGCTGCGCGGCGGGTGGATGGGCGTCGCCGGATCGGCGAGCCTCGTGTCCGAGGGAGAAGCGCGCGCATCCTTTACCGGCGAGACGACGGGGGTTTAAGGTGAAAAGAAAAAAAGAAAAGCAGGAGAGGAAGAAAAAAGCTCGCGTAACCGTAAAAGCGGGGCCCGCTCGAGAGAGGCGAAGGGAGAGAAGCGGGTAAGAGCCGGTAGTCCGAGAGCACGCGGCTTCGCAGACCTCAGTCAGGGTCCTGCCTCACGTCAGGACGCTCGAGAAACGAGGCACCCAATCCCTCGACTTGGCTCTGCTTCGACTCTCAGCCAAATCGCAATCCCGATAACGAGAATAAGTCTCGCGACTCTCGACCGAGACTTATTCATCATCATTTTTATTTATCCCGACATTCACGACTGCTCATCGCGATCGAGCCGCTCGAAAATCCCCCGGAGCCGGAGTTTTAACACTTATTTATTCCTACCTCTTGACGAGACTTTACGTTTGGATATCACGTGTCGTCTCCCCGGTGAAACTCTTGCCGATCTGTGTGAATCGTGAACGTGCCTGCCGTTGCTCCATTTTATCGAAAACTAGCGAATTAAAAAGCGAATAAAGTGTTGGTATAAAAGTGGTTTGCGACGCTCGAGGAAGGAAAATAATCTGTCGCTTCTCCTGTCCCTCGATGAACGTACCGAGGAATTGAAAAGTCGAAAACAGGAGGAAATAACGACAGGAGCTGTGATGTGCGGTGAGTTTTCGTTAAAATCACGATAATTTATCTGGCTTCGTTATTCTGGCTTAAAATTAGATTTAATTTTTTAATTTGGACATTTTAAGATGTAGTTTATCTCTTGAACAAACGAGATAAGCGAAATGCGCGTAACGAGATGACACTTGGAAGGAGGGAGCGCGGGGGGGGGGGGGTTGTGTTTCGTTTTCCTCATATATTATAGTACATGCGAGCAGTTTACACGATAAGGAATAATTCCATCACCACTTATATTCAACTATTATTGACTCCGTCGAGCTCTTCGCCTCTTTTTCTCTGTTTTCCTTGAAAATCGATGTTTAGACAGTCTTCCCCGAGTAATAAGAAATCGAGCACTAAAATCGAAGATTTCGAAATAACTCCGAAGCTCGCCGCACTTGTACACATAACTCGATCAAGGACTCGACGTCAATCTTATTTGCCTACAAACGGATTTATGTGTGACGTACGCACCTAACGTTCGTTTCGAATCGCCCAAGACCCACTCTCATCTGCATATACGTAAGGAAAATACAAAAAAATCAGAAAATATATTTATCCCGATATACTAACTTCAACCGGAGTTTATTTTTGTTCTGACGAAAAAGTTATGAGAAAAGGGCGATAACAAAAGTTACATAACTTTGTGTCAAGAGCCACGTGCCCATAATTTAATCAGTCTGGCAGTGGTTTAAAATTTCGGGCCTCCATTTATAAAGCCTTGGAACAACCATAAATCTGCGTACTGTCACGGAGCTTCGAAAAAAGCGTGTCACGTAACCCGGATGGGTTCGATTTTATTTTAAAAACGCCTTAGCGTGTTCCGAGAAAGCAAAATTTATATATTTTGCCAATCGCTCTCATTGTAGATACATTTGATTTGACGTATCGCTCGGCTGTCTTCCGACGTGACCTTTATTTTATTTCGGTAACATTAATTGCGACTCAATCGACAATGCCATCGGCGGGAGCCCGCCACGTCATGAACTACGACAGAGTCGTATACAATAATTGTATCAATCCAACACTTGAAAAAGAAAAAAAGAAGCGAATAGTCGACCCATCGCGATAATAAAAAACTTGCGCAAACATCACGTTTACGCTCAATGTTATTTAACGCGTCTGCCGACGTAGCTTTATGTTTTTGCGTGTTACCCAAGTCAAGCACGTGATTTATACGTCTGTGAGAACAAAATCGAAACTATCGCTCTTTTCGACATTCCCGATTCTCTCATTTTCTCAACTTTCAAAAATGATTCCAATGAAAAATCTGAAGCAGTGAAATTCGACGTTTAAATAGTGTACCGCGAGGGATTTCAAAGTTAGAGCGTAACAATAAAGGGGTTCACGACATTTGTCGAGGGACACTGGGCATCCCTAGAATTATTAGCGCGATGAACCCTTCGGCTCCTGTCACGCATGTGGTCTATGCGCATGAAAATTTACCCACAATAGACAAATTTGTCGATAGTTGAAACATCGTAACTACATATACCATTCGTCCATCTTATACTGAATAAGACTATAGCTTGCGTGCGAAGAGGTAACATGTTAAAATCTAGATGCCTCACATTATGAAAACATCCTACTAAATTTTGAGAAGGAAAGAAAAGTGTGAAATTGTACTCGAAATACAAGGGTATATATACTGATAATTTCAGGTGTTTCATATCAAGAAAATGATTTATCAAGCAGATCTGAAGAAAAAAGTATATGTAGGAAGAATTGAAATACTTGTTATCGTGAATACATGCTTGTGTTGACAAAAAGGTTTTGAATAAAGGAGAATTAAAATGAGAGATAGATATGAGAATAATGCGAATACGAAAAGATTTTATATCGAATAAGCATCAAGATATTTGATGAATTAAATAAGAGTGAAGAATTATATAATGGAGTAATTGAGACTGGAATGAAATAGGGAAAATAGGGGAAGAATAGGAATAAAATGGAGATTAAATTGATATGTACACAGAGGCGGTACGAAGGACATGGTTAGCGAGACCGGAACTGCACTGCAGTTCGGTTCCCGTCGGTGCGTTGTCCCCACCGGCGACACTCTCGCCTCCGAGCAGTCCGTGCGTGATGCCAGCCTCACCCTGGAGTCCAGGTGGTCCCGGGAGTAGCTCCAGCAGCAACGGGCCGAGCCTCTCATCCCTCAATCCGACGAATCAGCCGGGCGGCCAGCTACCATCTGACCACCGTCTGAGCGCGTTCACCTTCGTCTCAGGTTACAACAATCCTGATCTCCATCGGCTCCAGAAATTGCCACCGAGCGCTCCCGGAGGTTCGTTCGATTCTCTTTCGCGCACACACATCCATTCACCCACCCACCCGTTCGCCCCCGAATTCCTCGAGATTCCTCTCGCGATCGCCTTACCTCATCCCACAAAGACGCATTCCACGCACTTTATTTTCTCCCAATAACCAGACGGTTCAGCCGCATAAGTATTGTTATTTCGCATCGACATGTGCACTCTCTGTCATTTTTCAAGCATCTAAGTTGGAATTCCGTACGGTCACCGTCTTTTCATTTTTTCGTCACTTGCACTAGAAATACGCTCATCTGTGATTTCATTATCATCAGATGATGCGTTATATGCTTTTACATACATGCTTGTCCTTTAATACTGCACTGATGCGTTCTATGGATTCGCGCGCGAATCGCTTTAGACTCAAATTCTTAATCTTCTTGTCGTTTGCACCGGAAATGCGATATATATGGTTCAGCTTAAAACAGTTGCCATTCGATTCGTATGAATTTCCATGAGTTTTAATTCGTCATCTTTTTATTAACATAGTGTGCACAAGAAATGAATTCTCGCGAATGTTACCATTGAATTCTAACGAATGTCTTTTTGATTCTTTATATTTGCAATATATAGTATGCACAAGGAATACACACTATATATATATGGTTCATCTTATAACGATTACCATCAAATTATCGTGAACGTCCTAACTTTTTAATTCCTGATATTTTCAATATGGCGTAAACAAGAAATGCACTATGATCGAACTTGTAACGATAACCATTGAACTCTCGCGAATGTCTTTACTTTTTGTCTTTACTTTACTAAAAAATGCGCTGTGGTCCAATAACATATAACAATGGTTATTAAATAATAAGGAATTATTTGATATGAATTAATGATAAAATCCTGTTGTAATGTGTAGCGGAGATAAGGTGCGGAGTCATGTACAACGGTTACGGGACAGCCTGGTGGGCCCATCCGGCCGTCGGCCTCTTGCTCCCGCACTCGCTACTGTCGCCGAGAATGCCGACGCAACAGGCGGCGTCGGAGCATTCCTCGCCGATAAATCCAGAGCCGGCCAGTCCGACGAGAACGAGCTCGCCGATCGGCTCGACCCCGGAAAGAACCAAATATTCCGGTAACGTTGCTATTATCCATCAAATACACCGAATCGTCGCTCTGGTTAGCTTGGAGCTTCGTTGCCATCAGTAACGATGTTACCACAGCTCGCGAACCGATTAAAAGTAGGCCATCAGCGAGATTAGGATAATTGCCCGGTTAGGGATAACTCCCGTGATGTACGCTCCGAGCAAAATCGATCGCGACAATAGGAAGCTAAACCGGTTGACCACTCGCGAGCTCTTATCAACTTGTTCGATGCAAGCCTCGGCATTATTACATCGTCTTATCATCGCTCGCCTTGCCACCGATTACGCTCGTCCTTTTATTTTCCAACGCCTTCCACCCTCCTCCCCACCTTTTTATTTTTCTTTCTCTCTTAAAAATGTGTTCTTCGGCGATCGACGAATCAAGAGTAATAACCAAATTACTCCTCTATCGCGTTCAAGCATCGACAATAATAATAATTGTCAATTTTAATTGCATACCCTGTATAGGGTTTTTACAATCCCTCATTTCACTGAATCCTTCATTTCTGTCCTTCCTTGTTTTGACCACATTTCATTTCCTTTTTCCACCATTCTTTCATATTCCATCCTTATCCTCTCTTTTCTGATGCCACTCTTTTTCTGATGCCTCTTTTCCTATTCCACCTTTTTTTTGCTCCACTTATTATTTTTAAATGCGTCTGCAGCCGACCTACTCCTTAACCCTGTATCGCATTGGGGACACGGGGAAACTGCAGAAAACCCGTGTCCATACAGTAGGCGGTGCTCTTTTTCTGTATTTCTCGAAGCATGCTACCCCGAAAATCCAGAAAAAACCCGTCTAGCGCTCGGAATTTTGATGGGCGAGCGGTCACCCATCGCAGCACTGTTCGTGGACAGCGTTGCTTAACTTGTATGATCTCCGAAGCCAGACCTCGGTCGCGCACCCCATTCCGTCAGATTTCCAAGCATGGACAAATTTTTCATCGTTTTTTTTTGAGCATCCCTCGATCTGTTTGTTCTCGGAATAGTCGAAGGCGCGCGATTCGTCGAGGAAGAGGTTCCTCTGAATCTGAGCACCAAACCGAGCGACGTGTCCTCGAGCCTGTGCCGGAAGAGCGAGATCTGGTCACCCGGCTCCGTATGCGAGAGGGAAGCCAGGGAAACTTCCAGCAGAAATTCGCCAACGACGACTACGCCTCTCATCACGAAACACCAGATTCATCACTCTCCTCTGACGCCACCTACCTCCACCGAGAGAACCTTCCAGGTTTGTCACTATTTATATAAACACTAAAATCACTCGCATTTAAATTTTATCCTGCAAGGCCATTTATTAAAATTAAATATATTAAAATTTCAACAAAAAATTCGAGCAATTAATGTTGAGTCTGAAAACGTCTCTTTCACGTACATATATTCATTTTAAAAATTATACAAATCGATACATTTAATCATATGTTTATGAATAAATTTTTTAAATTTCGTCAAATCGACTGATTCATTATCCAATGAAAAGTTCAAGTTCTTTTTATAGTTCAATCATCATTTAATGTCACGAACATCGTATCGTGAAAAATGTTAAATTTGATTGATCCAATTAACAAACAACACGAAAAAATTCAAAAATTTACGTTGACGACGTAATTTTTCAATTTGCTACCCTCGATATATTGTGAATTATTCGTAACTCACGAATTCAACACATTAGGAGAGATAATGAAATCAATAGTATGAATTTTTAATACGAACGACGGAAACTGCGTATATTTTTGACTCAATCGCTCATTCGACTGGAAAGAATTATAGCGATGCCCCCTGAATAATTTTTTTCTCTGTGTGCTTTTTTTAAGTTGTCGATAGAAGGAGAAAATGTTGACTCGTCATCAATATTGAGACGCTAGAGTCAAGAGACCGCGAATAAAAGTTATTTCGCAGAGTGGCTCAAGCTCTCCTCGTTCTTTTTTTTTACGACGTTCGCAAATAAGGGAGGCTTATTACGCGATTCCGGTTGCGACGAGTCTGAAAGCTTTCCAGTCGTAAAGAAACTTCGATTTTTCGTTCGCATCGTTTTCTTCCCTGCGATAGGTTTCAAAATTTTTCATCGTCAACGAAAGTCTTCGAATTTCAAAATAATCCTGTGTATGAACATCAGGAGAAAAAGTCGCTATTTTATTCGTTCAATGAAGAAGAAATAATTCACGAGAAATAAACGGGTGGAGGAAGAGAAGAAAAAAAAAGGGGGAAAAAGTAAGACCGAGAATGAGTAACGAGTGTAAATTGATTGGATGAGAAATCCATTATTGTTGATATGAAGTGTTAAGATTTATCTTTTATCGCATTTTCACGCTAGCGACGTTTCTGCGCCCCTCACACGCTTTGTCTCTGTCTCGCGGGATATATTATCGATCGAACGAGCACGATGCTTTTTTCTCCGAGCACATTATCGCGTCACAAGCGTAAACTCGTGTCCTTTTTTTCCCTCTTGTGTTTCTCGGTTGTTTTTTTTTCTCTCCTTTTTTCGAAAGCACTCGGCGATACGCGCTTGGACAAATTACAGCGGGTTCGCACTCCAATACAATTTGCTCGGGAAAATCGTACTCGCGGCGAAGCTACTCGTCGTCGCGAGAGGGAGAGAACGATAGAAGCGGGCAAGGTGATTCAGGTTATAATACATTATTATGTGTCGAGGCTCGTAAGCATCGAGACCGCGTTGAGATATAGCGTAAGTGGAAAAACGAGCTTCGATGTTGTCACAAAGAAGGAAGCTTTTGACGATTACATACGCGTTTCGAATCGCGTGAAATAACTCACTTTTTTCTCCTCCTCCTCCTCCTCCCCCCCCCGCCCGTTTCTTTCTTCATCGCGCTCTTACTTCCACACCACAAAAACGCGCGTTTATTCGTATACGCACTCTCGGATATCCAATCGCGATCCCTTCCTCCAATCGTTCAACTCTTTTCTCCGCCAACAGGGCAGCCGCCATGCTCCGCGTTAATGAAATTCATTCGTTCCTACATATCTCTCTTCGATGAACTTTCAATTATTTTTAATTTCGTCAAAAAAGCTTCGATGAAAGATCAAAATTACGCGAGCATCATGATTTTAAATTATCATTGAAAATTGATTTTTTGGAAATTTATTCTTATATGATATAGTATAATCGAAATGATATAGTCGATCATTTATTAATTTTTATCCTGTTATTTTGATAGACCCTATTTTACTTTATTGAAAAACTTTAAATGGTTCTTAAAATATATAGTTATTTATTTGTTTAGTTATTATAGTTATATTTGTCTTAAAACCATTATTATTATTATTATAAATACTGAAAAAAGATAAAAGTATGTCTGTAAAGTCTTTTATAACCATTTATTACTCCAAACGAGTGAATCATATTCCAAGTCAATCCGTGTAATGAGTATTGAGAAATCATGTACACTCTGTTTTAAATAAATACCGTGTGAAAATAATTAGTTTGAAAATAATTGAAGCGACGAGATAGGATTCTCTTCAAATTATTTTCAAGGCTTAAAACCACTTTTTCAGACTAAGGAAAAAAATCAAAATTTATTTTGAGAATTTTACAGTAATTCACTTTTCCATACAAAATTAAAAATAAATAATAAATTTTAAATAATTATATAAAAATGATAAATTTTGATGAAACGTTATCAAGTTTGTGATTTATTATCAGAAGAGTGTATGAAAAATTGAAGGCCTTGTCGCAATTTTTAAGATCACTCCAATTCACCCTTAATAATAAGCCAAGATATGAGGCGACACGTTTATTTTCGCAGCAACGAGTGTGAAACTTGGAGAAGTGCCATACTAAAAAATATAATTGTTCACTGGAAACATTGACGAGTAAATTATCGACCTATATGCGAGCGTTTCTGTTCGGCGAGCCTCGACACTTATTTCCATTCGATTCACGCGTCGTCGTATTCTTTTTCGTTTTTCCTTCTCCATTCCAGGTCTTTTTCTTCGTTACAAAAGTATCTTTTGCGCTGTTCAAATACAACCCAACAATTCGAGCCGCGATTACAAAAAAGCTCGAGCTGCTGAGTTTCGCGAGACGCACCCATACGGATTTAAAACCGTATAAATTTCGGTCAATCTCGTATATGGCCATTTTTAATAAGATTTTAGTACAATAATGTTGATGTGACGATTAACGCAATTAAAAAAACAAAATTACCTTTAAAAAATTAAATCTGACGATTTTACCTTTCACGTGTGAAAAAAAAAACGTTTGAAAGTGACAATAGCGCGAGAAACTTCTTAATAAAATGCGGTAAGAGAAATTTTTGGCTGAGAGATCTGGCTCGACATATCATTGGCAGTGCCATAGCGAGAGAATAATATTCTTTCGGGGTGTGCTTTCTTCTCGCATAACTGTGTCGTCGCGAACGACCGGAAATCGACGCTTTTGTTGGCTCGCTCTCATCCCGGCGTACGAATCGAGTCGCGCCCGACACGTTTCGCGGTGACTGCAGAGGAGGGATAAAAAGGAAGAGAGAGAGAGAGAGACGAGAATAAGAAAAGCCTGACACGGTATCGACGGCCTGAATTGCCAAACGAGAAATCGATTTTTCTCGTTTCTCGTCGCACTTCTTGTTCCCACACTGGCTTCTTCATGATTTCAATAAAAATTCACGATGACGAGGGGAAGTAGAAAAACTTAACGTTCATTGAGATTCACATTCGAGAGCCCATTGTTTTCCTGCCGCGAAAATATTTTCAGTCTCTCTGCTTCGTTCGCTGTCTCTCTCTCTCTCTCTCTCTCTCGCACTCTCGCATTTTCCTTTTATCCCTTTTCTCGGCTGGTTCATTGTTCCCGCGATGTATGACGTCTGGCGACTTCAGGGACAATAATACACCGCGAGTTTTTCATATCTTCCGTAAACACAAGTGTTGCCAGCCACCTACGGCGCCACAACTTTTCTTTATTCTCCGCCTCTCCTATTTTTAAATCGAGTCGGTTTCCGATTATCACAATTTTAATCCGGCTAGCGAAACCGTTAATAGATCTCCCCCGAAAAATTCTGCAAGTCGAAACTATATACCCGATGGCAAAAAAAAAACGTGACGAGCGTTTTCATCAAAATTGGGCAAATTTATTTACAAATTTATCAAAAAAACACGTTTTTCGCCTCGGCGATTATTCACGTCTCGACAAAGCGCGCGGTGTCAAGTGCATGTGAACATATTTTTGTACCCCAAAATGTGGTGTGAAAAATTGAGGTGAAAGCGTAGCTTCAAAATATTTGCGTATTATTGTACATTGACAGATGAGAATTTTCTTTTTCTTTTTGTATTTCGTTAAAACACATGTCGGCCTTATCAATCTTGAATTTCTTACATCGTCATTATTCGCCTCTGTTTCACCGTGTTTGTGCTCAATGACGCACGTAACTATTTACTACGCGAAACACTCGGTTTCTATAAATTTTGTTTATTTTACTCTGTTCTTTTTTTTCTTTTTTAATGTACTGTTTTTCCATTGGGAGCAGGCTAAACGACGAGGTTGCTGACACCCGAGCTTATTACCTTGTTCAAACACCATCGACATACTTTCAGGTTCTGTTCGTAATTTATTATTAGAAGCAAAGCGCGACAGCGGTAAAAGGATAAACAATTTGAACGATTCTTTTTTTTTTTGTTAAAGCAAAAAATATAAAATTCCTGGGCTTATTTACAACGAAAATGTATATATTATATTAAACAATTTATTGAATCGATAACACCGGATGCATTCGGAGAAATAAACAAACCCACGCGCGTGTACATAAAAATAAACATGAATAAATAATGGGAATACGGGCGAAGAAATAAGTGGACAAATAGGTAAATTGATGAGTAAACACAAATATGAAGAAAAAAAAAGTTATTCAGTGAGAAGGAAAATCAGTTCCGCATTGATGAAGCTTTTTCGTTGATTTCTGATGTCCACGTCCGATCACGCGATACAAAATGGCTCTGTCATTACGATTTTTTCCCAGTCGCTCGCTTCGTGACTCTGCCGATTCCGAAAAATTATTCTTTTCTTATAACCAAACTGTGCGGTCGATAACCGGTGAAATAAAAAGTAGTGGAAAGAATCCACGATCGAGAATAATTATTTGCAAAGATTTTGCTAAAAGTAAGTCTCTTATTATGGCAAAAATAAAACTGCTAAGTTGCCGAGCAATTTAACAAAACTTTAAGAACGTGCACTTTAAACAGAAAAAAAGGTTTGCTAAAAATGGTTCTGTCGATACAGCAAAAATAAAACTGCGCGGTCAATAACAAGTAAACTAAAGTGGCAGAGAGATAAAGTTGTCGAAGGAAAATAGTTTACAATGCGTTAAGTTATTGTTTACAATGTATTTGCTGAAAATGTTTCTTTCGTTGTAGCAAAAGTAGAACTGTAAAGTTTGCACACATTAAAAAGATATTATTAAAAAAAATCGAACATATTGAAAAAATTAAAAAACTGATCCAAAAATCAGTTTTTTGGCTTGTTCAATGTAAATTCTTGGATTTAACTCAGAATAAAAAGTAGCATTTTCGTTATCTACGGGAAATAGGCTTCGATGAAATAGGCTCTTAAAATCGAAAAAAAAATTCAAAAAATTTTGCGAATTGAAGGTAACTTTGAAACTAATTAATCCTTTAACGTAATTCCTGCGCCATTCGCTTATTCATTTTGCAAAAATCTTTAAAAATCACCCTTAATAAAGTTGACATAGTCAAGAGGGAAAGAAAAGATATCGTAAATTATTAAATTCTTTATGGGTTCACGAGACCCATTGTGAGCAAAAAAGTTCTAATTGAATAAGATGTTGAAATCGAAAAAAATTCTGAAGGGATTAGTTAACTTTTACAATTATTTTATATAGCTTACATGAAAAGTGTAAAGCGGAGTTTTAAATGTTTATGTATCAAATGTTCGCAGTGCAAACAATGTGGCAAGGCGTTCAAGCGATCGAGCACACTGAGCACTCATCTTCTCATCCACTCGGACACTCGGCCTTATCCGTGCCAGTATTGCGGCAAGAGGTTTCACCAAAAATCAGACATGAAGAAGCACACGTACATTCACACCGGTGAGTAAACTTATTGTACCCTCCATCCGCAATCTTTTCTTCGTACTTGATTTTTTGTCAGAGACGAAGTTTGAAAGTTTAAACGCGGTTGACACTCGTTATGGTCGGCGCAACGAGGAACGATTAATTATTTTCGATCCAATATAAGAGGGAGATAAAATGTTGTAACGTTAAAGAGGGCGTTCCGGAGAAAAGGGAGAGAGAGAGAGAGAGAAAAAAAGATGAACGAAAATTGGAGGTCGCTGAATTCTACGTTACGTATACGTGCCCTGGCCAATTTTCTCGTATATTATTTACAATTCGTAATCATAGAATTATTCGTCGTTACGCGGTTCCGTATATATCGTCCGAGCTTGGAAAAAGTTTCGTCGGAAGTTCTTCGCGCTCTTTATCCCCTCGTGATCGTTTTTACCTCGTCACGAAGCGAACAGGATAGAGTATCGATCCGCGATTCGCACGAAAAAATCGTTGAATTTCGAAAAATCCATCATCAACCGTTTATCCGGGACAATAACGCGCCCGCGACGAGACGGAAAATGGACGAGCGATGAAAAATTGAAACGCGGCTTTTAATAATAAAAGTCAGAGATTTAAGTGCCCTTGTCAGATAAAATTTTGATCGAACGGAACGAGAGAGTGAGACAGACACGTGAAAGCGGTCACACGTACCGTCGCGCCTTTTTTTCTCTTCTTCTTCTTCTTCTTCTTCTTTTTTTTTGATAGAACGATTTTTATTGCGGACATGGTTCAAATGATAAATAGTGCGGACAGGAGGATCGCAGGACTTGATCGGACGATCCAAATGGGAAATTACATGGCAATGGAGCGAGAGAGAGAGAGAGAGAGAGAGAGAGGAAGAGAGACGCGACACGCGAGAAAAAAGGAAAAATGGCGTATCCGAAGCTCGACAGGTTTTTTCCCTCCTCTTTCCTTTTTTTTCACCTCGTCCTGACTCGCGTCCTTTCGTTTTTTGTCGGTTCACGTTTTTTTTTCCTTTCTCTTCGCTCTCTTGTTCTCCGTCGTTTGCACGCATGCAAGCGCATCCTCGATGCTCCCTCGTGTCGAAAGTCGTGACACGAGAAACGGGGAAACGCTTCGTCGCCCGCACCGCGCGCTCGTCGCGGCCGCGCTGGCCATTGTCGCGACGAAATATGAATCACGCACGCGGAAACAAACTGCGGATGATGTCGTGCCGATCGATGAGACTGTCCGCTACACTCTCTCCCTCGGACTCACGCACTCCCCTTTTTTCGTGTTACCAGTCAAAAGAAAGTCTGATGACCGAAAAAAAAACTTATTTCTCACACCTCTCGATACACCTCTTTCCAAGCAATTGCTAAATTGTGATAACACGAACGTCCCGATAATACTCGAACACTTGTATATAATTCTATTTCCAATTTTTTTTTCAAGTTAAAGAAAAAAAATATCATTAATATATTTTACTGATTCAAAATCTTATGGATTATTGCTACATGGAGAGATTTGTATAAAACAAATTATTACGTGGTAAATGCTCCGAAATTCTTAAGAATTTTTCTTGGGATAAATTAATTTCGATTGTACGATATGATCAGAAATGATCCATTATAAAATTATTAGAAAATTCGTGATGAAAAATAATCGTGGCGAGACCGAAGCAAAATCTAATGACAAAAATAAAGTGACAGGATTATAAAAAGTGTCATTTGTTGAATAAATTGTGAAATTAGGATGAAAATAGTCGATAAAGCGATAAATGAGCCCATCAGGGGTGAAAATAGAACGATAAAATAGGATAAATGGAGAGGAGAAACTAAAAAGAGAATAAATAATAAGGCGCACGAGAAGAAAAGGTTCGTAAATAAAAGACGTCGATGATATTGGGAGGAAAAAGCTGGACAAATAAGTAGAGACACACATGCGGCGTCTGAGGAATCGCGAAATCGTGATGAAGGAACAATCGTATAGCGAGAGGTCCGTACACGTTGATTGCGCGAAAAGGCCGAGACGGAAGTGGAGAGTAGAGCCGCGCAAGGGGTATCTCGCTTAGATTCTAGCGCAACTTGCAAAGTGCGATCCGCAACGACGCTTCTTCAATAATGCAAACCACCACCGCGGATTATTACAGACAATTTTCTGTGAAACGACAGAAACGATATTTTCAAGCCCCTACCCTAGTTCCTCGCTACAAATTTTTATTGTGTACGCAACGTGCGTGCCGGTGTTGGTATGCTGGTGTGTGTGCGGGCGGACGCGCGTACACATCGTTTGCAAATTGATTCTAAACTACGAGCCAAGAGGAAAAGTAAACCCCGACGGCGCGTATAACTTTGAAGGCGGACTCTCGCGTAGCAATTTCAGCCTTATTTGCCATATTGGATTTATCCAGGAAAGAATAAAATAGAAAAAAACGACAAAGCAGCGCGGAGAAAGAAAACCGCTGTATCTCGTCCCGTATACGTACACGTCTAATGGGGATTTCAAACTTTTTATCACCAATTTCGATCGTTGATACGTAATTGAGACTCTATTCGCCTTAATTGCGCGAGAGCCCTCTATGGAATAATGAAATTAAAGTATAACGATGAGGGAGGAAAGGAAGACGAGAGCTTGAAGAATCAAAAAAAAAGAAAGAAAGAAAGAAAGAAAGAAAGAAATAAAGAGATGGCGAAATAATGTACGTGTATATATATGGAATAAAAAAATCTTGGACTGGTGTGCATGAATGTCGTTGGAGTTATTAGGGGGCTCGTGAATCGTTCACACGCGGAAATGAAGGGGATCGTAAGGGAAGGAAGCAGGTAGGAAATGGCCTGTTTGCGAGTACAACGTCGGACTAAGTGAGCTTCCGGTGGGACTGGCCGCGGGCACGTGCCTCGCAAGGAACCCGCACCGCCGACGAGCCAAGTGAGAAAGCCACGAGGCTCGAGTTAGGGTGCATGTCCCGAGCTAATTAACCACCCCGAAGCCTGAGTCCGCCGCAAATGAAAAGCGCTCTATCGCCAAACAGACGAGTCTGTTTGCTCATTCGACAAACACACACATACACCTATAAACGACGATTCTCAGCCAATAAAATTCCACTTTGGATCATCAGTTGGAAATTTCGAAACTTACAAACTATTGTCTCGGTGTAAACAGCGAACTCGAGAAAATTTTTGCCTCTGGAGTTCAAGAAACTCGATAAGAATATGGGAAAATGCGCGGAAAAAAAATAGAGAGAATAAGCTAACTGTTTACCGGGGCGGCAGGGTCACTGTACCCTTTCGCACAGCGAATACGCGATACACCGTGAATAATCGAGGTATCGGAACTCTGGTGCACAATATTGCATCGAACTGGGCGGAGAAAAGTGCATGTCACCGCATCACCCGTAATAACCACGAAACTTGATCCGGAACATAACCCTTTGTTCAAAGGGACGTGTTTTCTCTATTTTCTTGTTTCTTTTTTTTCGCGCTGCACTTAGACCCTAGAAAATAGTCCTAGGGAGGACTCTATTTCCTTCCGATCGACTGCCTATAGCCATTTACCAGCAGCGAAAAACAACTTTTCCCTCGAAAACAACTTGATGAACGAAAATTTGCGTGCTTTTCGAAAATTCTACGATGTATATTCTGTCATTTGAAAGTAAGCTTAATATTGAATACACAATTTCATTATTAATTGAAGTAATTTTCGAACAAACACAGATGGGTGTGAATAAGTACAAAATTTTTCAATACCTCATCAACACTTTGAGATATTAATTATAACACCTTCAAAACACACCTGTCAAGAAGCACAAAAGTTTTCTCCCGGAAATAAGTTCGTAAGCAAACTTAAAGAACTGATGAACATTTTTGGGTAAAGTCTCGTATTTGAAATAAAAATTATCTGTCATAAATGAATTTTAACTCGATTGAAACAATTTTGACACCTATATACAGATAAATGAAAAAGGTCAGCGACATAAAAGATATATTTTTTTCATTTACGTCTCTTCAAAAGTTCATTATACACAAATAGAGATATAATAATAGTTCAAATCATTATTCCTCAAACTATTTCCTATACTCAGCAGCTGCCTTATTGTTTACTATAAGCACAAAAATTCCCACCGAGAAATAAAATATCAAGCGTTAATTCTCCCATTTTTCAATGAAAGAAATTAGTTATGATAAACGCACAAAAATAAATTTGAATAAAATTCAAAAACATATAGACTTAAACAAGGAAGAGAAAAATATCAAAGATTCAATTTTTATTCTCACTGAACTATTTCATCTTGAGCGATTACCAAGCTATATATATCAAATTATGTTCATCCAAAAATAAGATTATTTATACGACAAATTACACTGGCACACAAAAAAAAGTGGTCTGTACTTTTGACCAGACCCCCCCCCCTATCTTTGTGTATTTTGGTGTGTTGAATCCGAATTTGGGTTCCGTTTTGTCCGTACACCGTGAAAATTTCGAGTGAATTTTTGTGTGCCAGTGTTATTAGCTAGCTCGTTAAAAAGCGTGTCGACTCTTCCATTTTTTAGTACAAAGTTTGCACAAGATAAATAAACAGAAATAAATAAGTGTATAAAAAAAATGATAAAAATAAGGAAAAAAAGATCGGAGATATCCTCTGGATTTAAAGCGCTCGTTTTGTTTCTCGGATTGGCGGCTCGATCGTACACACCGCGGCTGTTATTTCAAGTTCATTAGTCGAATGCTACATAATTAACCGGCACGAGCCACACAGCGAGCGCTCACGTGTGTATACACGATTACTCGCTACGTACACGTCCGTAAAGAAAGAAGAGAAAGAGAGAGAGAGAGAGAGAGAGAGAGAGAGAGAGATGATGAACAGAGAACGTGAATACGAGTAAAAAGTGTATACTTTTGTATATACGTATATATATAGTATATAAGAATAAAGAGAGAAGAAGGAGAGAATCGGTTCCCGCGTGCGTAGTGTTCTGTGGCCGATCATTAAACTCACTGAAGTGGTAAGCGTTTCGGTCGGTAAATATTTAAGTCGTGGCTGTAAAGGGGCCGGTAATGAGTCTCCGAAATGGATCGATAGCCACGAACGTCGATGCTCCGAAATCGCGACTTACCAGAAACTATTCTTTATTATTTAACACGCATCTCGACAATGAACAATTTTCATAGCGATAACTCGCGTACGAATTTCATTAAAAAAATGGAAATATAGATGCAATTTTTTTCTCAAATATGGAATAAAAAAATGTGACGTGGCTAAAACTTTAATAATTTATTCGGAAAGCCTCGAAACTTTGTCACGAGGTCGCTGTACTCGAAAAATAACGGAAAAGAATGAGAGCTAAGGAGTTGACCAATTTCCAGACACAACGTTTGAGACGTGTTCTGCCGAAGTCGCAAACTTTCCGACCACCTTTGTGTTCGCTCGTCAAAGTCCTGCACCGACGACAGTCCAACGCGAGCGAGTTTTCACCCCCGTACGGTTTATTTTCGTCAAAGGGTTGAACGAAATGTTCTCGAGGGCTCGCGTGAAATCGGAAATTCTTTTTTTTTTCGCTATATAGTATATATACCTTTAAATATTACGTCTAATGTTGGAAATTATTTTCAATTTGAATACAATAAGAAGCAACAACCGAAAATACTTTGAAAATAAAAAAAGTAAAATAAAAAAATTCGTTCGTTGATGACAAAGGAGGGAAAATCGCCTTCCGAAGATAAGGTGCCTGTCTTCTGTAATTCACAGCGGACGATCGAAACGGAGAAAAATTTTTCCACGCGCGTTTTCCCGGCTTATTCTCCGCGTCGGAGCGAGACCAGTGCGAGTGTGTTGTGTACGAGAGCTGGGAAACATTGCGAAGGAGGTAGAGAGCGCATACGGCGCTGAAAATAGTACCAAACGACAGCATAGAATCGATGCGTCGGGAACACGCGCAATTTTTCGACCCCAGCACACGGAAAATCGAAAAAGAAAAACAACGCTAAAGTTCAGAACTGGATGTGTATATATATGTATATACACCCGATAAGTACACTCCTGCCTCGAGGGGTGTACTTTTCACCGAGCTGTTTCAACTTGTGACATTCGAACTCAAATACTTGCACTCGGGCTCGTTCCCGGGGAGAAAAACGTCAACAGCGACGAGAAATATACGCGAAAAGAGTTCTTTAAAATTGTCTAAAATGTATAGTTTCTTTCACCTATAAAAAGAATAAAAAAGAAAATGAAGCGACGAAGGAAAATAATAAGGAAAGAAAAAAAAAAAGCTCGACAGTAGCGTTACGTCAACTTTTGTTTGCCGCGAGAAGCGAGAATTTTCCAACGCCTCGGCGCGACAATCCGAACGAATATAATTACGCTAATTGTATTTTTCTTCGGGAATAGATGAGCCCGGCGGGCGACGTGTGTGTCCCGCCGGGGGGAGTTGTTGGAAGCGCCTCGGTAGCAAAACATCGTGTCAAGGGAGCATTGTCGAGGATCCGACGCGGCGGCGAGGAGGCTTCCAACTGGATATTAATGATAATCGTCGGTAAACTAATTAAATTCATCGTCGCTCGTACGTCGACGAGGTGAATGGGGACGAGAGACGTATGAGTCGCAGTACGACAAACATGAAAAAAGGAGCGCGATGCGAGCCTCGCTCGTTCCCGACCTATCTGCCTGCTCATGTCCCACATTTTCGAGCCTGATGATGCACGAATTATCACCGGCGTTCTCCGAGAATCGCGATTAGTGCAACGAAGGAATATCGCACAACAAATAAATATATAACACGGGCACATTCGCATCGATGGTATTCTCGGAATAACTGAGATAAATAAAAAAATAACACGAAAATACGATGTACTCGAGAAACAACAATCCGCAATAAATCCTTCGTTCATTCGTCGGCGATCGATGCGTGAGCGCCGAAGGAAAACAATGGCGGAGCCGCATGATTTATTCCGACGAGATAAATCAATCCCCGCTCGTTGTTTGCCGGGCAGGTGTATATACTGACAAGATTTATTCAAATTCGGAATCTCGAATAACAGAGCTCGAGGCTTTTTCGGGAGAGCTCCGCCCATCACTTTTTCGGCGAACGTTGATTTTCCATCGATCGCTCCTGCATCATCCTCATCATCGTTACGAGTAACCCCCCGTTGACGCGGGGGACGGGAAAATTGATAGGAACGCCACCGGGGAAGTGCTTGTTCAATGTCAATTACTTTATTGTCGCGCCTGAATCCTCGCTCGGTACGCCGGGAAAAATATATTGCTCGTAGACGCGCGCGCGTGCTAGCTGCGAGGATTGAGATCGATATTTTAACGAGAAATCGGGGAGAGGATGTTCGTCGGAAAACGCGTGCTCTCTCTTTTTCTCACCTTTACTTATTACCGCATCAACGATTATAATTATTCTAATTACAATTATTATCGTATGAGAACAATAATTATTGTTCTCCACAAAAAATCATCTGAGCTTCAACGCCCGAATGCTTTCCCTTCCTAGAAGCGTCGACAACATTTTTTCCACGCTCGTCACCTGTACACACGAGCTTTCTTTCACACTGAGGACAAAGTTTGGTTGAACCAATCGAATTCTGTCAAAATCAACTAAATCGACTAAATTGTGGCCGTCAAAACGTAGATAAATGGCTGACAGGCTACTTATTATTGTCTCGTAATTTTTCTCAAATATTTAAAATATATGTGTATCAGTAGTCCTGTTATTTTGTTAATAAAACTGTAAAAACCAAATCAAAGTTATATTCAAAAAATGCAAGATTTTTAATGCTTTGACGTAACATTTAGTATTTTTAACAAATTCATGTAGTTTCGCGAACACAAAAGTGTGTAGCCATGGCGGAATCAAAATTTATTTAAATCCACATTTAGGTCTTTCAAGCATAAAAGTCGTCTATTAAAATGACAAATCAACTATAATTTTAAATCACTATAGTGTTAAATGAACCAAATATATGTATTAATTATAAATACATCTGTTTATTTGATTCGACTTATGTATATTTATTCCTCAGTGCACTAATCGCGACCAAGAAACGATTTGACCAATCGCGTATAGAAAACTATAGAAAAAGCGCTTTTCCGAATAAATTAGGAAATTAGACGGCCTCCCAGGATGACTATTTCGAAAGTAACCATTATTTTTTCATACCGGGGAAAGCTCGCATTTTTCCCTCCGAATTTACGACAGTCGCATCGGGAGTTGCCATTCGAAAATGAGAATGACTTTTTTTTCACATCGATTGGCTCTCTTGTCTATTGATTGGGTCGCGAGTGTGTGTTTATCGCCAATTGAGCGCCCATAAAGAGTTTTTCTCCCCCCTCTCAATTTTTCAAAGAGAATGTCTCGAACTCGCCTTATTTATTCAACAATGAAAACGAGTCTTTTTTACAACAGTTGATGTCTATTAATCGGGTCGGACGTGTGTCTCTCGCCAATTTATCGCTCAGATGAGAGAACATTTTTCCTCCTGAATCGACGAAAGACGCGTTAAAAGTCGCCTCATTTATTCAAATATGAAAATAATGACTCTTTTTTATTGGCTCTCTCTCTCTCTCGCTCTCTTGTCTATTAATCAGGTCAAACGTGTGTACCTTCCCAATCCGTCGCCCAGAAAGAGTATTTTAATTTATTCTCTCAATTTACGAAAGACGTGTTGCAGTCGTTATTTTATTCGAAATTGAAATAAAGTCTTTTTTTCATGATAAGCAAAAAAGTCACCTGACTGTTTAATAATTGTGTTAAAATTTTATGTACATGTGAAGACATTCAATAGATTATTCATTAAATTATTTGGAATGATAAATTTCTTAGAAGAATTCTCAATGATTTAAATTAAAGTTATTTTTGTAAAATCGGTTGACTCGATGTTTATCGGTCGGCCCGGATACGTCTGTCACCGATTTATCGCTCGTCCTGCGTAATTCATCAATCGAGCGATCACGCGGACAAATCGAGAATTTCGATGACGCGCGTTGGAATTTTTTTAATGGAGTTTCCGGATTTGTCATCAATTTTGTCCCTCTCTCTCTCTCTCTCTCTCTCTCTCTCGTAAATCTGCGATTCTCGGTACGAAGTCGGTGAACCGGAAAAAAGAACGCAAGAAATATACGGTGCAGACGTCTCGATCAAGCAGTCCAGACGTTCGACGGAGTGTTTCGCATTAGCTCCGACAACTCTCAACTACGAAATCAGTCGAAAACAGAAAGAGAGAGAGATAAAGAGAGAATGAAAATTATTTCATCGTTACGGTCTGCCGATAAGCCGGATGATGAATCTCCGCAATAAAGTCTGTTCCCAATCTCTATAGACTTTGGATTAATCATTCTTTAATCTCACACGCGCGGGACTGTGACTTCCGGACTTTGTTCACCAGCTTTTCCCTCCCTGAATTTTTAACTCTGAATCGAAAAAAGGATTTTCGTCCCCTCGTGCATGAATTTTTCTGGCCACATATTTTTCAAACACGTTTCGAATTATACTTGTTGTTGTTTTTTTTTAAGAAAATGAAAGTACCGAGCTGCGTTTTGAAAAAAAATTCGCACCTTTCGCACAAAGAATAAACAATGCCAGACAGATCGCCGTACATCACGCGAGCATTCGAACAAGAGATGTGTCAATGAAAAAAAAAATGGAAGCGCGATAGAGAGGGAGCAGAGCGAATTCCGGGAACGAAGAGTGAGGTGACAGCTCCGATTCCATAAATTAAAGAATGTGCCGCGCATTCGTAAGACATTGCCAATGTGACGAGACTCTTCTCTCTCTTCTTCTTTTATTTCGTAGAGCCTGCGACATGACTTGTCGGTGTGAACAGGTGCGTTTTCCCTTACCTTGGAGCATATTTTCTCGCGCAAATGAATTCATTTCGAGAAATGATAAAAAGAAAAAAGAAGAAGAGATCAAAGAGATGAGCGAGAGTAGAGATGTACATGTGATGGAAAAAAAATAAGTACACAAAGTTGACCGTGATTTCATGAATAAAAATTATTCATGTTGAAAAGGGGCATTGGTAAAATTTGCACAAAATGTTGCATATTGTTGAAATGGTATAGTAAAAAAGATTAATAGAGAATTAAAAAATGTTATGTATAGTAATTTCTCCTTTATGAATAGGTGGAATAAAACGAACAAATGTAAAATATTGCTCGAATTTTCGCTATGCTCATTTCTCGAAGTGACAAGAACTAATGACATTCCCAATTCGGTTTTGGAGGTTAATCAAGCAGATTATCAAAACGAATCAAAATTGAAATATGAGCGAAATCATTAAGATTGTATTTACTTGAAAAACACTTCATAAAGCTTATTTTGACTGGATTTAAAAATGTGACAGATATATCTACTGACTATTTTCAAACTATATGTTTACATAGTTTTCAAATTATATGCTTTTGTAATGGAACTAAACATATTTCGAACCTAGATTGACAAATATGCTAGATTCTAATACTATATCTAGTCAAGTTCATATTTTTGAATACCAGTTCCAAAAATATATTATTTAGTATATTACATTAGTATAATGCATTATTGATAATTAAATTAGTATGTTCATGATAGATTTTCATTTAATAACATTTATTGGGATCTGTCAAATGGACGAAACTTAAAAAACATGGTGACCATATTTCGCATTAGCTCCGACAACTCTCAACTGATATGATCATGATATGTAGTCATATGTAGTAATGGATGGTAAATATATGTGCAATTTGTGACTAGGCTTGCACCAATCTCAAAGAATGCAATTTTGTTGAAGGAAAACGCAATTTTGAGGCTGCACATATATGAAAATGTGGTAAAATTAGTGGAGTGACGTTGACAGTCCTATCAGTTTCATTATACTTGGTGTTTATTTGCTTTTTCTGTCGAATAAACATCACTGACTCCATTATTACTAATAATTGAACAACTCTTTATTATAAATATCGCCTAATACAATTACTATTAGAGAATTTGCTCCAAGCACAGTTCCTTTTTTTTGCCACCTGCAGGTGTCATATCACCATTCGACAGATCCTAATAGTGGCACTTTTTGAAATCGTCCATTGTTTCATCTTATTGAAAACTGACACAATTCTCATATTCTGCAATCTTGTCACCGATTTTTTTTTAGTCGCTGCAGTTTTTCAAACAATATTTAGTAATAAATATATTCCATTTACATGTTGAGGTCTTTGAAAAAAATTGTCGTCTGGAATAATAAAAATGTCGATTTGTTGGTGTGTTTCAGGTGAAAAGCCTCACAAATGCGTGGTCTGCGGTAAGGCGTTCTCGCAGAGTAGCAATCTGATAACCCACATGAGAAAGCACACGGGCTACAAGCCCTTCCAGTGCGGCCTCTGCGACAAGGCTTTCCAGCGCAAGGTCGACCTGAGAAGACACCGGGAGGGCCAGCACCCCAGCGCCCCGGCTCTCGACTACCGTTCTCTCCAGGTACCGCCGAGTCTCAGCCACCACCGAACCTCCACGCCGAGCGTCGTCTCCTTTCCGGGCAACGCTTATCACATGATTCCCATGCCCGGCAGCAGCTGAGGCACCCTGCTTTCGAGGACTAAATCATCGAGACCGGCCACGACGACGGAGAACCCGGGATGGTGAGCCAGAAGCTTCGTCATCAATATATCGATAAATGAAATACGATTAAAATGAGAATAAAAACTAAAGACTAGTCTAGAGCGATACTGGAACCAGTTGAAACCATTGGAAATGGGTTTTAGCCAGTTCGAAGCGGTCAAAACCCCTTCGAAATAGTTGAAATTTTTTATCATTATTGTCATTATTATTATTATTATTATTATTAATTAATTGATTAACTATTATTATTGCTATTGATAAATATTGTAAAACGGCTGAACGTGATTGAATGTAATACGTGATCGACTATAATAAGATATTAAAACCGTCCAGCAGAGAGATGAGTTCAGTTGCACGCACTTGTTATTATTAGTATGCGTAACGATCGAGTCGATGCTACTTTTTCTTTCGAGAGAACAAGCGTTAAGCTTCTGCGAGGTCTCGCGTGCCTTAGCTATGGTGGTAAATCTTTTTAAAAAATCAGATTTAAGGAAAAATGTGTACAAATGAACGTTTCGAGATGTATTTCTGTAAATATTTGACGTTTTTTTTTAAATCGAAACGAAAATGCACGTAGTTCGATCGCGACTGAATCAGCGTTGAGCGAGCAGGGGGCTCGCAATCTTTTTTTACGACGAAAATCGCAGGAGGGGCGAGATGATGGAGAGTTGTTATTTTTGCACTTCGTCTGGAAACACACGATATTCTCTGATGTATAACGATATTTTGTAACTTAATGAGTAGATCGCGGAACGCGTGTTATAGTCTATCGAAGCCAAAGCCGCCCGTGTTGTGGTGGGGGAGAGAGAGAGAGAGAGAGAGAGGGGTGGGGGGGGAAGGGAACGGGGATCGGAGGATAAGGGACGAACGGAGAGTGTCGGATCCCGGAGCGACGAATCCACAGAATCGCGGACGAGAAACTAATGTTAAATTTTGCTATACAAAGCGACAACTACGCTAATTTATTACAGAACCAAATATATTTTCAGATTCTGTCCATTAATATTGGTTCGCAAAAATATGGTACTAGATTTCAACATACTTTTTATGGAAAATATATTTTAGTTCTGAATGATATTTTTTCTAAAATATATTTTAGAATTGAAAAGACATATTTAAGAATTAAAATATTAATATTAAATTAAATAATGAAAATAAAAGTTGAAATATATTTAGTTCTGCTGGAAACTATTGAGTTATGAAATAATGAGTGTAGTTGTTGGTTTTTGCAATCGTGATTTCTCTCAGGCTTAGGTTCGAATAATGCTTATTGTCGGGCTGGGAAGCTCCTAGCGAGCGAGCGTATACTCTCTGGTTAGAGCGGTTAAGCACGCTATTCGGACCTTAGCCTCAGTGTGATTCGCGCGACTCCGCGTTTTTCGTTTCCCCGGGGAATGACGAGCGTTGCTCGGTGGCCTTCGTCTCGCGGGAACGAAATCATAGCGGCTAGAGGACCAAAGATAGATTAAGGCCGGGTCGATTTTATGGTGGCTCGCTAAACGTCAACGATCGCTCGAGTCCACGTATATTTCTTTTTTTCTTTCTTATTAATACCTCTTAATTCTTCGCTTTCTCTCCTTCTTTTCTTTTCACGTTCCAACGGCCACCACGTGCTCGAGCCTTATTGTAAAGTACCAATTAATATTACTTATATAGTCTTGTAAGTTTTA
The DNA here is from genome assembly GCA_030522545.1 of Cremastinae sp. A BG-2022a. NCBI lineage: Eukaryota > Metazoa > Arthropoda > Insecta > Hymenoptera > Ichneumonidae > Cremastinae sp. A BG-2022a. The sequence goes on from JAPYYW010000995.1 coordinate 26,810, forward strand.
AAGGACCGACGATGAGGAATATACAATACGTCCGAGTGTAAATGAGCCTGGAATTCTAGAATTAAGATCGTTGAGACATATGTGTAAAATCGATTTATTGAAAACGTCAGATGGATGCGATAAATTTAAGAAAAATATGTGAAACTTGGTTCGGTCGAGTGAATTTGAGAGTATAATTGAGAGAATGTCGAATGCTGAGAGAGAGAAAATGTCTGTGAGTGTCCAGGGAGCATTTCGTGTTAATCGGTAAAACCAAAAAATCTGTTTATTATCGCTACAGAGGAAATATTGAATAAATTGTTTTTTTCTTCTTTCGTACAAAAGCAGAAATGAGTTTCATTTATTTGTTTGGACCATGTTTAAACGAGCAGGAATAAATCCTTGACGATGAGCGATTAACGATGAGGAATAATAAAGCGATCGAAGCGCGTGCGGATATAGAGAAAGATATCGCGGTGCGCGATGGAGAAGAATAAGAAGAAAAATAAACGGGGGAATTTGGTTGAAAGTGAGCAGGGGGGCGCAGGAGTGACGAAGCTCCGAGCGAGAAATTGCGCCTCCATTTTTTTTTCATTTTCACGAGCGTACGCACAGAGGTAAGACATTTAAGAGATCGAGCCCGGTGTGGACGGGCGCATCGACCGGTAATTGGCCAATTTGCAATTGCCGGCCGATGAAGCTCGATACGGAGAGTCCCGATTTACCGGAGCAGATAAGCTTATTCCCCGGGTGCATGCCTACCGCGCCGCACGAAACTCGAGCGATCGCCGATCGACGATCATCTTTCGCGATCGCTCTCGATACCTTTCCTTATCGCCCGGGTTCCGGTTTACTTCGCCCGCTTTTATCCCCCCGGATAAATCACCCTCCTCGCCGAGGAACACATCCCGGGTAAACGGGCAAACGTACGCCGAATCGACGACGAGAAAAATTTCAATTGAAAAGTCGGCGAAATTGGAGCGTCGACGCGAACGTGCGGCCTCGCTCCCGAGTAAAGCTCATCTTCGCGCGTTTCTCACGAAATATATCGACGATGAGTCAATCTTCGATCTCCGTCCTGAATAATTAACGAAATATTGCGCGACCGAGGAAATAATTACTCGAAGAATTATACTATACATATATTTTTTTTTCTTTTTTTTCTTCGTGATAAAAAATGTGGAAAAGTTCTATCGACTTTCCATTCATTCTTCGGGATTGCAGAGTTTATTTTCATTTACCGTGGTGCAACCTGTAATCATCGACGATCAATTACGAGATCGCGCTGCTCCCTATGTACCGAATTAAGATTTTCTTCGATCCTCGCGGACACAGCTCGATCGATGATGATAAGAGCGAGATACAAGGTGAGAACACACGTCGAGACATAATATCCTATCTTTCTCTCCATACTCGCGACGCTAAAGCGAATTTTAACCAAAAATTCATGCAAGTACAGTTAGTCGAACCTTTTTAATTCGGTAAAAAAAACAATTATACTCGAATTGTGCTGAAAATTTAAAGATATATATACGTATAAACAATTTTCATTATTGTTTATTCACATCAGGTATAAAATATATACTATATAAAAATAAAGGTAAACGTAAAGATAAAAAATTAAATATTTAAGAAATACATGATGTAAAAAAAAGGAAAACAAAACTGAATGATTGAAAAATGAATTTATCATCTAGGCAAAAATGAGTACAATTGAAATTGGAAAAAAAAGACGCATATAATTGCTTTTTACCTCAGCAGCAAATATAAATTCTGAGCAAATTAAAGCTGAATAAAAAAATAGGCAGTGTGAATAAATAAGCATGAGGCGAAAAAAGAATGGAAAAAGTGGGAGAGCAGGCGAAAAAGAGAGAAGAGAAAAAGTATCGAAAAATCAGGAGAGTAAAAGATCACATTCTCGATTCTCTCGAGGTCCGGTCACGTACTCGAATCTCTTCTGGCTCTTTTTCTCCCGGCGAAGTGTGATCCCGGTGGATCCCGTACGTGAGTTCCAATTACGAAAACGATCGAGCGGGCATCGATCCAGCTTCGTACAAAACGGTCAAAAATGACCGCGCGCTCAACAGGTGCTCGCGAAAACTTATTTTCGCGATGACCTTCTTCCCCCCCTCGCGCGTGCATGTCCCTCGCCACACGGCGGTCACCCCGTAGCGTCGATTTTTGCGATGCGCCTCGTTACCTTGGAGAAAAAACGGCCAATTCCCCGCTGAGATATCGAGAATTCCTGCCCTTCGCCCCCCGCTTTTATTCCACACCCAATAATACGTATACGAAGTGAAAACGATCCGTGATGATAACCCGCAATGATTTCGAGTCCCGCTGTACGACTCGCTTCTCCTGCTTTTCTTTTTTCACTCTTGCCATTCTTTATAACTCATTCAATATCGCGACATCTCACTCTTTAAACTTTTTTTCGTTTCTTCACCTTGAGGATATATGAGCAATATTTTTAAAAACATATGTATATTATGCACTTTTGTGCATGCGGTATTATTTGCTTATTTTTTGTTTTGTTATATACACTCGAATAAAGAATGAGCCTAAATTATTGGCTTTACGCGGCGATCAACTGTCCTGCTTAGCGACTTCAGATCGTTCTTAATTCATTTATTTTTCTTCTCCCTGTCTCTTTCATTCTTATTTATTTATTTAATGTCCGAAGTTTTTTCGCTTCCTTTTTCGTTGAGTTTAATAAATAATTTAATAATGGGTTTAAATTTTTGGCCCAAGGGGATTTCCAGTCCTGCTTCGAGCTCGGAATGTGCGCAACTCACTTATTTTATTCTCTCATTCGATTTCTTATTTATTGAATATCGTCGGCGTGGAATTTTTTACATATTTTTTCATTTCACAAAATAAATAATAAGACAAATTTTTGAATTTTTTTGCACTAATGGGGAAATTGTAAACAGTCATCATTTCACGAATGTTTTCCGTTCTTTCCGTTCTTATTTATTTTCTTCGTAGCGCGAACTCGCCTTTTCCTTTCAGTCGTCTTTTCCTATAATTCCGCTCGTGAAAATTCTCACCGAGCCGAGGTCGGCTAATCGAAGGACAAATGAGTAGCCACTCTGTCCACGGAAACCTCTCTAATGATTGATAGTCGCCCGTCGACTTTGCCGAGCAGCGTCGAACGCTAAAATCGATATACACTGTGCTCTGTCATTTTAAGGTAGGAGTCGCGTGACAGTCTATTTAAAAGTTTGGCTGTGCATCTTAACTAAATGTTGAATCATCACTTGAATTTTTTCAAAATTTCTACTCATCTTCTTAGACGTCATATCAACATGTATGCAAAATTTAAAGAGACTTCACCATGTGGTTATCGAGATATTTATTATTTCAAAAAATTGCAACTTCCAACATGTTACAATTTTTAACATGATAAAATAATGTGACGACTTTCAACAATTAATATCTCGATTACTAAAAGTGTGAAGCTTTATAAAATTTGTTTTACATTTCTTCGACATGACTTGAAAGAAGATTTGTACAAATTTTTTGAAAAATTCTGTCTCAAACGATTTTACGCGACTCCTACCTTAAGCAAATTCCAGCGCGAGCGTCACACTCAAAAGTTCATCCTTTGGCGCATAAACTGAAGGTAAAACCATCAAAGTTAAAAAATTATTGCTTACAACATTCGACCTTTTTTCAACGTTATAATAAAATATTTCAAAAAATTGAAAATTTGTCTCCCTTTTAAGTAAGCGAGACATGTAGTGTTATGAAATTTTTCGCAGTTTTTTTTGTAAGAAACCACAAAAAAAATTCCAATGTTTAATAATAAAAGACTCTGAGACGATAAAATCTTCGTAAAAAATGTCACGCTCACTTTAATACACTGTATAGATACTAAAAAAGATTGAGAAATTTTTCAAAGCAATTTTATCTTTAAAATCGGTTCGTGGAAGAACTCCCTGAATGTTAACTCGAACAGAATGAGAGTTTCCTGCCCCTGCGAGGATCGATATGCAACTTTTGTTGTTCATTTTATCACTCTTTTTACAATTGTTTTAGAAATTTAAAAGTTTCTCCTAATAACTGTTTTTTGTTGTTGTTGTTGCAAGAGTTCTTTGAATCTCGTATCTTTTTTACAGAATGTTCTTTTGTATCTCCGTTATTTTATTCCCGCCGAAGAGTCTCGATGACGCGAGGGAAGTTCCGAGAGCTTTGCAACCCCTTTCGAGCATGACGAATTCATGATGTTACTCCGAGCAGGAGACGCGCACGACGGTGACAGTTCACTAACAGAGACGAATACTTTTGCGCAACGCTCGAAATGTATTATCTTATGCTGCCAAGTGTATCTCCGACGTAGGGGTAAGTTTTTTTGCGAGCTATCATTCGATAAAAAGAAATGGGAGGAAAAAGAAGCGAGCGATAAACTTTGTCCATACTTATTTTAATAAATAACATACCTGCGTCGCGTTCGAACGTTTGTCGCAAAATGTCTCTTTCATCCCTTCTTTCCCCTCGCTCTCTGTTAAAAAATGCAACCCCAATTCCTTGATTACGATTTTAATTTATTGATGAATCCTGGAAATCAAAAGAGAACGAGAGAGAGAGAGAGAGAGAGTGAACGATGAGTTTATTTATTCGGTTTTCACTTAAAAAAAGAAAATTGTAAATTACTAAATTTATGTTTTATTTCTGATCAGTGACGTAAAAAAATAGGCGCAGAGATGTCATCGTAGAAATAAAGTTAGAATTTTGTCTGGTTGACAATAAATTTTAAAAATTAAACGGTACAGCGAAATATTCCTTCATTTTAAAAATATATTTTTTTATAAGAATATACATATTATTCAAGACAGAAATCTTGAGTGATAAAATTTGTGCAATTTCTAATTTGTGTGCTGTATAAAAATAACGTAATAAAAACAAAGCAAAAACGTAATAAAAAATAATGAATCGTATATCTTGGAAGCTAGACGTTCTACTATTTTTTTCTATACCCTTCTAATGAAGATTTTCGTCACTCGATCAATTTTGAATGATGAACAAACGAATTAAATACTCATTTTATTTGAATTTCCATTCGTATTGGATAATAGTAAAAAGTATATGCAAGGCGGAAAGCGTAAATAGTAAAATTTGTGTAATCTCTGGATGATTTAAGGGGTAAAAAATGGGGAGAAACGTCAAGTGGAGAAGAGAGGAAAAGCGAAATGGTAACGGTCAATTGTTGGCCGCATCTGCGAGAGCAATGAAATAGAGAATTCTTTTATGTATTGCGAGGTATAGTATATAGGGAATAAAGGGAGAGGAGTTGAGGATGAAGCAGGTGCGTGTGTGCCCACCTCGGGTAAACGATGAGAGTGTGCCGCGGTGGTTGGGACAGCGATGAAGAAACGGAACGGGACGAGCGAATGAATAAGAGGAAGAGAAGGGGCACATGAGCTCGCGCACGCGGCTCCGAGCTATACCCTGCAGTGTACGCTGTCCGAGTGTCCGAGAAATATATAGCGAACGCGACCACCGTGGAACGCGGTAACACGGTGACTCGTTGGCCCTCTTCTCTCTCCCCACAGCTTATAAATTATTCTCCAACTCTTCCTTCGCTTCCCTCCTCTTTTTTTTCTTTCTCCCCTCTCGTCAACTTTTTTTTTCTTTTTTTCTTTCCTTATTTTCCATTACAATTTTTCACTTTCCCTTCTTAAATTTTCAATTTTTCTCAAAGGCTCGCGTTGACGTTCAACAACCGATTTACGTACAACGTTTCGAAAGCAATTTTCGAGCATTCCCCGCACTCGGCATTTCAAATCGTTCATAATATAGCGATCTCGACGCAGTTATTTCAATAAGTCTATATAACAAGCGAATTTTTTATATCATTATTGATGACACAAAAACCACAGAAATCACATTTACGGAGCGTTTTTAAATCACAAAGTGAGATGTGATTATTTGCATCATTGTTGAAAAAAACATTAATTGTTGATAATTCTCCAAATAATTTTCATTAAATTCTCTATACAGTAATTAAACTTTTTTTCCGAATAAAATTCTTATTAATTTTAGTTAAATAAAAAGATTCACATTCAGACCGCCGAGATAATGTTACAGAAAAAGTTGAAAAATTTTCAATAAAATAAGAGTATTTTTTTATTACAAGATGATTTTTTATTTTTATTACAAAATCTCAAAATTTTCGGTAAAACTGTCAGTACTCAGTACGATAAAACATAGTAATATTTCGTATAAAAATATCTGCGTGGAGATATACGGCGAGTGCGCGGAGTGAGCGGATAAAAAAGGGGGGATTGCAAAAAGGAACGAGGCTGGTATATACGCGAGTTTCACGTTTCGGAATTGAAACGGGTAGGGCGTGATATGGGTTGCGGTTTTCCGTTTTTGCGTGCCGTCTACGGTATTAAGTCGCCGAGTCTCCTCTTTTCTTCCTCGCCCTCTCTCACTCTCACCCTCTTTTCTCGCTCTTAATTTTTATAGCAGTTCATGACGAACTGAAAGAGTTCTCGAAAGCTTCTGCAACGGATAACCGATCGTTTATGCCTCTGAAAAGCCCCGCCGTCGTCCGCCGCGCGTTGCATCGAGTGCACTGTTATTTATTCGAAGCACTCTTGCGGTACTATCTCCGCAACCTTTCGCGTCACGCACATGTCATCGGTAAATGTCCCTCCCTCCTCGGCGCTCCCCCCCCCCGCCCCTCCCGTTTCCATCTTTTTCTCTTTCAAACGTTCAAAAGCGTCGGACACGGTTTGAAAGTTTGTCATCAACCGCGAAATCGTACCGAACGATATTGAAGAATCACTTTTGAAAAAATGTCACGCTGACCCAGTTCGACATTAAAGTATAAAAAAGAGAGAGAGAGAGATTGGCCGGATGAGAAAATTTTTTTATTTTTCTCATTTATTTCATGAATGAAATAAGCGCGAGAGAAGCGGGGTCGCGCCGAGGAAGGAAGAGAGAAGCCAGCTTGGCGTTTTTACTTAGTCAGGGGGATGAGAGAAAGAGCGGGGAATAAAAGGAACGCGACGCGCGAAGGGCAAGGACCGGGCGAGCCCTCTCTTTACCGCGAGCAGCCTAAATTATTCGCTCCAATCGAAAAGCGTGTACCCAATCCTGACGCCCGTGTCTCTCGTATTAATGCAAAAATCCAATCCCTTGATGGTATTAAAGATGCGGGAATAGCCGTTTGATCCTGCGAGCGGATAAGGCAGCACCTGTAGCTTCCTTCGAGGGCCCTCCATCACCACCTTACTTTTTCCTTCTCTCTCTCTCTCTCTCTCGCTCGTCTCCTTCCCCCCACACACACACTCTTTTTTACGCCTGCATATTGATCATACGAAATTCCACCGGCCTCTCTCGACGGTCCTCTTCCAATTCAATGAGCCAAATCGCTTCAATTAAGCAGTTACAATTAACAGCGAACGCTTTTTTTATATCTCGCACGAAATCAGCTTCTATATCCAACGAATAATCGTCGATTGTCTTATTTTTTTTCAAGAATACATATTTTGTATTTATAATCAAGAATGATGAAAATATTTTGAAAATTTTTCATGTTATTAAGGTAATGTAAAAAACACCCAATTTTGAGTGAATTTTCGGACAAACCCAACCCTCGTATTTTTTAAGCAAATGAACTGAAATTTGAATATGTTATGCAGTGTACGCTGTACTAGAGCGAGATACTCTTGAAATAAAAAAAAAACAAAAGTAAAAAAAGTGTTTTTCATTTTTTGAAATATATAGTGTACATTGCATAACATATTCAAATTTCACTGAATTTGCTTGAAAAATACGAGCGTGGGATTTGTCCGAAAAATTACGAAAAATTAAAAATTAGAAAGTTTACGAAAATATTGACGAAAATTGCACATATTTTTTAATCGTTGTAAAATTTTGTAAGAAAAGTTACGAAACTTTTGAAGGGGATAATATGGTGATTCATCGATTCAATTATTCATGCATGCAAACATTCATTTCGACGTCCAAATTTATAAACTATTGTTTTTTAAATTAAACAGAGTCATTCAAAGTTAGACCGGAAGTAGAGAACGTAAAAACCGTGGGAGAAAGATCGTGGATGCGTTTTTCTCACGAGACACATTTATTTTCGAAAGAACGATGGAAATAAAGGAGAATAGAGAGAGAGAGAGAGAGAGAGAGAAAGAGATATATAGAGAGGAGATGGTAAATGAGGAATGCTTGAGGAAGAGGTGAAAAATAGTCGAATAATTCGCGAATGAGCGACGTTGGAGATATAATTTCGGAGAGGCCGAGCATCGTCGGAAGCAATTTTCACCGGTTTTCCGACAACTCGCGCGGCGGCGAGCACTCGAGAATAAAGTAAGGAACGAAAAAAAAGCACGAGGAGAATTTTACGCGTAGAAGCGATCGATTATAAGGATTACAGGGATTCTCGGAAAGCAGTTGGAAAAGCACAGGGACGAGTCCGCACCTCGGAGCGGCGCGTTGCCCGGTGCGTAATAAACGTCCGCTTTGCGGGGGGGCATTGATTTTCAATCGGTGCTTCGGAGAAGCGGAAAATATAACTTGGACGCTGCTATTTCGCTTCGCGCCGACCAATTTGAGCTGAAAACTAGAAGCCGAGGAATATCGGCTTATTCCCTCTTCGAGTAAACGCGCGCGCACCCCGATGAATCGTGAACCACGCGATCTTCAGTTCATCTTGGATGAACTACTGTCGTAAAATACCGCTTTTATCCCCTTGTCAAATTTTCTACCATTTTCTCTCTCCTAACGATGTATATACTCATTTGTTATTCCATTTTTTCCCCCTCATTTACGTCATTCCGATCACAGGCATGAATCACTTTTTTTCACTGTTTCATTTTTAAACAGCAGAAATATTTTTAATCTACTTTTTTTCGATTTTTTTTACCCGTTATACACATATATTCTATATTTACGTTGGATAAACACTCTTTTTTTCAGTTATTTTACTTTTATTTTTACTTTATTTTTAAAATATTTTTCCTAAAACTTGTTTTCTTATAATTTTTTTAATAAAATAAAAGCTTTGTTATAGAGTCGATCAAAGTTTTGATTTGGTGGATATAAAACACTTTTTGGTTTTAGTAACTTATTTTGAAGCGGATTACATGTACGGTATTTCGACAAATAGAAATAACATCTTGCACGAAAAATTAATTCATGTTACATCTTTTGTTGGGAATTTCTCATTTCTTGCAAAATAGTCCCTGTAATCATCAAGTTTGTTAAATTAATACTGTGAAAGTCATCAGCCTCATATAAGACTATTATTACAGTTGAAATTACGTTTTCAGAGGTCAACCACACTACAGACACCGCCCACAACTTTTGAAGAGACGTTACGAACTTGGCCATGCGGCCGGTATACTTTCTTTAGAGCCGTAAATAATAAACGAAGTTACTGATATAGCTTTTATTCTTGTGCTTTCAAAGTTATATCAAAACGAGCAGCAACGCGGCCGCTTTTTCCATTTCAACATGTTTGAATTGATGTTTTACAATTATTCTAAGCGTATACTTCATACTATTTCGTTTAATGCGC